>CALNXK010000384.1:0-27500 GCA_942486035.1 Porites lobata
CTCCTCCTCATTTCTATTGTTTTTCCCTCCTCCTTCTCCTCATTTCTATTGTTTTTCCCTCCTCCTCCTCCTCATTTCTATTGTTTTTCCCACCTCCTCCTCCTCATTTCTATTGTTTTTCCCTCCTCCTCCTCATTTCTATTGTTTTCCCTCCTCCTCCTCCTCATTCTATTGTTTTCTATCCTTCGCCCACTCGTTTCATTTTTTTTCTCCACGAGATTCTATAAAAGACTGCCAACTGCCATCTTTAGTTCATTTTGAAGCAATGTCTCGTGTTAGCTGATTGCCCTGCTTATCAGCGCCAGTTTCTTTTAAAGACAGCTACTCCACAACAACTACATGCACTAGTCCAAGTCTTATACAATGTACTTATGGGACACATTCCTATCCCCGAAGAAAATAAGCGGATATTGCTGCCATATAAGGATGCTTTACTTGAACTGGCCAGTCCAAATGTCCCTTAAAAAACAAAGAAGCGAGTCCTTGTACAAGAGGGTAGTGGTTTTACTGAAGATGTATTGGCCTCTGTTGTTTCAAGCTTGGGATCTCTAGTGCTATATTAGAGGTGACCCTTCGCTAGGTTGATCGTTCGAAGCTAAGTCTGTCACGGGTACTCATCAAAATGAAGAGAAAGATAGAGTTGGTTGAAGAACAACACGAGAGTGATCATGAAGAAAACGAAAGTTCTGGTGATGAAAGCGAGGATGAATAACCGAGAATGAAAAAAGAACCAAGAATAAAAGATGTTTTGAGCCATCTTTCCGGCACAGTGCCGGAAAAGCGCACTTCTGATTTGCTACATAGTATGGCCGCGTCCAAAGATATTCTTTTCTGGACTCCCAGCAGACAATTACTTCGAAATAAACGCACTATTCCCGTCACAAGCTTCGCAGAGCTAGCTGAGTATCTGTTACAAATCATTGTCTTACTAAAGATAATGTGACTCTTTCATACCTGCCAACCTCCGGAGATCTAAAATCTGGAGACTCTCTATTTTGCACTACACCCCCTCCCCCCCCCCGAATGTCAACAGCACCAACACCCCCACTCCACCCCCTCCCACGCCAACAAATTGCCTTACGACATGATATGACGTCTTACATGACGTACATGGGATCAAAATGCGCTTTCATCATTGTAATGACGAACTAATCTTTGTCATTGACTAAACATGTGCAAAAATGTCCCAGAAACTGTACAATGAATAAAAGAAGTTCGAATTTTGTGAAAAAATGGACTAAATTTCAAACTAAAGCACAGAAATGCTCAAAAGTCTATTTATGCCGATACCCTAAAAGTTAGTTCGGGAGCTCTCATTGAAGTCACGCTATTGTTCCGCTACAGTACCACAGACAGAGAAGCCACTCGAGTGTTGGCATTATTTGGCCACTTGTCTGAGTGGCAGTTTAATTGATTATAAAACAGACGCATTAGTTCACAACAATAATACTAAATAATCTATATTATTTTCAGCAAAGGTGGGGCAAGAAATTCGCCAGAAGCCACAAAAATGTGGCAGCCCCACCAAAACGACAATGAGAGCTCACGGAATAAATAATCATCGAGTAGGCACATGTGCCACGTGGAATATAATTTGAGAAACGTCAGAAACGCAGAAAAGCCATAGCAGCCACCAGAGTGACCTATAGCAAGTTTAAGCGCGTTGAAGCTTACTGTATAATACATAATGTTGTAGTGAATATGCATTTATCTTTGCGAGGACCTTTGTATCTCTCTGTTACCCATGTAGCATAAAATGACATGAAATATAGAGCAAAAGCAGCCGCATGTCTGACCTTTGGCTCCAACGGGGGAAAGAGTACAATTGCTGAACGAAAAGTTGTGGAAAAGTAAAATGAGGGGTCCAATGGCAGCCCATGACTGACCCACGGAGCCCATCAGATGGTGTATTATAACTGTAAGATTCTTAGCATGTAGTCATCCAAAGATAACCGGGAACAGCAAAAAACAGATGGCAGCCACATGTCTGACCCATCACTGATTCACGAAACCTATCTCAGCGTAATATCAGCCTTATAGTATAATAATAATTATTAGTAAGGGCAGAACAATTGGCAGCCGCATGTCTGACCCATTTGTTCCCCCGCGACAGAACACTACCGGATGGTGCGTGACCTACATACTATTAATTTGCATGTAAGCTTTCAGAGCGAATGTACGACTTAAAAGCATCGGATTTCCAGCGACCGAGAGTGCGAATTTGAGCGTCCGAGAAACCTTTATCGGCAGCATGAGACGCGGCACCAATGCGAAAGCTATGTCCCTTGTATCTCTTAGTATCGAGGCCACAAAAAGTTAGGCAGCGAGAAAGTTCGGTGTTAAACTGATACACTGTGATGGGCTCGAGGTTCTGATGGCAGAACAGCGGGCCCATCCGGGAAATTTGGTGCTCTAACCGGGAGATCGGGAGATTTGATGAAAAACTTGGAGACTCCCGGGAAAACCGGGAGAGCTGGCAGGTATGCTCTTTGGGCTAGAGCGCGTCCTTCCTCCCTTGATAACTACTTTTGAATTAACTTAGTAAACAGTCTGGCCAGCGCCGGTTTGATTGACAGATTAGAAACAAACACGGTAAGTCTTCGGCTATTTCAACTTGTGTTTACCCAATTTTAAGGTAACGGACTCATTTCATGAGGTGTTTTTGCCATATTTTGTGCTTACACAAGTTCCTTTTTTTGTGTAAATGCCTTCCCATCACGACTGGATCTTATAATTACATAGGACACGAGTGAACAAGCTCAGTTAGCCAGCTAAGACCCGCTTTTGTCCTCACCGAAGCGTAGTGCGAGTGGACAAGTTCCACTGTCAACAAGTGACAGTGTAGTAAGAGAAGAGGTTTTAACACTATATAAGCTCTAACATGTCTGTAACCTTTTTAATCTGACCGCATATTATTGGAAAAAACTTCCCCACTTCCATTTATAGTCCATACCTTTGATCACAGTCTGATATATTTATTTTGTTTGCCGTCATAGAAACCACAACTCCCGCATCTGCACCAGAAAATTCCACCGTCATTAACAAAGTTATTTACATTTCACTTGGTGTCACGTCCGCTATTTTGATGTTGTTGGTCGCTATTTTTGTCTGGTGCTACAGAAGAAAGAAGCTAAAGACTTTTGAAAGGTTTGTGGAGCTCTGCTAATGCGTGGCTGGCGGTTTTTTTGTTTGCTTCTTTTTTCTTTTCAGTGGCTGCAATTGGTAAAGTAAGAGAGTCAGCCGCGCTAAAGCCGAACCGAGGACGAAAAAGTAATGATAGGGAAGGGGGCGAGGAGATAAGCAAGTGAGAAAAACCTTCAATACTCAACCCCTTGAGATTTTTAAAACGCGCCTTCCAGTTTTTATGAAAGGATGATGTGACATGTTTTGAGGTCTGACGTCAGCCGACAAAATGCCGCGCCAAAGTTTTTTTGTTTACGATCGTTTAATGTTTTTTTATTAGCGCTTTCCTGGTAATTATTCTCTCCCTTCGCCCCATCCCCCGTTTTCTGTTTCGACCTCGGTTCAGCCGTGTTCACGCGGCTGTATCTCTTACTTTGCAAACCACAAAATGAAGAAAAAACACACCAAAGAATCTCTCCAGCTATGCTAGCTACATACATACAGAAATAAATCTTACACTAAGGAAAGCTTTTGTTTTGTCTCTTTATGTAAACGTAGCGATTAATCTTCGCTCCCCTTGAGGTTATTGGCTAAATTACATCACGTGTCAACAAAACCGACGTAGTGCACCTGCCAAGATGACAGATAACATTAACCAGAAGTCAAAACCATTACTTAATTTGCAATTCTTATGAAAAATAATCAAAGAAATTTTTTTATTGTCGAATGATGCATGAAAAAAAAAATGAAAAATCCTAAGAATAGTCTGATGAAGACGAATTTTGCTTCTTAGATATGCCTAAAGTGAATTAGAATTGAACTGAATAAATTATTTTTTTTTTAGTCATTGCTTGTGAAGGATGGTGCCCTTGACTGAATCGTCCTTTAAGAAAAAAAAACAGTTTCTTTTATCCCCACTCGGCTATTTTGATGTAGCTTTTTTACGTCTCAGCTTCGGCCATTATCCGCCGATGCACCAGTGGCCAGGTGCAATAATTTTGGTTGTTGGTAAAGTTTACAGATATGCGAGTATATGTTACTATAATATTGAACTCAGCGTAATACTGGTCGGCATTCTTTTTTTTCCCTTTTTCTAGGTCATCTTATTCACAAGACGAGATTACTCCTCCTGACAAGTGGGAAATTCTGCCTGAGCAAATAGAGTTTGAGGAAGAGCTGGGGAGAGGAGAATTTGGTGTTGTTCACAAGGCAATCTTTAGAAAGGGTGATGAGATGGAGGCATTGGTCACTAAGACTTCAATTTGGCCTGTATCAACCAGGAAGCCGAAAGCACCACAGCTGGTGGCTGTCAAAGTTTTACATGGTAAGAAATACTGACTGTTATCTCCATAGACAAAGGCATAAAGTCTTAACTGCCTGGCAGTCCTCTTCATATTACTGTAAGAACCCTTTTGGATTTAAGTAACTCTTTGGGAACTTTAACAGAAAAAAAAAACTCGACTCTTTTCGAAGACGTGATCGCATGATATTAAAACAAATTACACCACCTAAAGACATTGCATTTTTAAAATCGGGATTGTCTCTCGTTGGTGAAGAGCACGGAAAAGTTGGAAGTGCAAGTAATTTGTGGTTTCTTTATTCACTATGTAAGTGTGAAAAAATAATAAAGGCTGTTAAGTTCCAAAAAGCAGGTTTAAGCCTATTAGCTCTAAACAAATGCAAAACCGAAAAAAAAAGTAAATTGATCTACAGGGCCTGAATTAAAGCCAATAATGAAAATAAATTTCAACAATGCAGCTTTTAGTCAATACATGTATGACAACTCTTTCTAAAGGATCGGATGCATCTGATGATTTGGTCTGCCCTTTTTGTGATCCATGTTGCCCAGTTTACACCGCAAGTCATTTGATAGTGAGGAGAAGGGAAAACAAATTATGAAACTGAGCTACGACATCACCACGCTGAGGGCTAGACCCAGGGGGTACTCTCTTATAGAAGTTATACAATTGTGAGCGGGGCCGAAGGACATGGTTGTTGACCCCTTTATGTGTGAAACTGGGAAAAGATTTCCGCGATTTGGGAAAAACAGATAAAACGTGAAAAAGGATTAGGTTTAGCTCTACCTTGTAACAGGGCTGTATTTATTGTATTTATTTTATTGTTGGTTTATTATTTGTTTATGCATCTATCTATTTATTTTTTCATTCGCCTTTTAGCGGGGCTCCCTCGCGCGCGAAGCGCGCGTGGGACAGAGCCCCATACTCATGGAATATAGTCAACCTCTTTTCGTTTGGTTGTCACGTGACTGACCTGATAGCCACTGACCAGTATCACATTGCCATATCGAGGGCTCATGTGTCAACTCATCAAGGTGACGTGATTTATTTGGAAGCTGTCCGCTGACCAGTTGTTTTACTAGATCGCGATCAATGTTTAATCTCATACTTTCTGGCTAGTTTGAGAGCACAGGAAAACTGATAATGCACACATCCATTGGACATCAATGTTGTGATCAATTGACAGCTGTCAAAACAGGGTGTCCGCTGACCAGTATCACTTGACCGTATCGCGGGCTCAGGCTTGACCCATCGACGTCAAGTATTTTTTGAAGTTTATGCGGCTATGTAGTTTATGCACGTTTGTAAGATTTGAGACAATTCGATCTGACCAAGAATCAGGTTTGATATAAGCTTACACAACTTTAAAAAGTCTTTAGACATTTTCTCACCGCAAATAGAAAGAAAACGTTCCAAAGAACATTTAGTTATAATTCTGGCTGTAAAAGAAAGTTTTGAGCGATTTTCTTGCCTCGAGTTCATCTTTGAAAAAAGTAAACTTAAGCTTTAAGCTTGAAGACTCAGGATTTTTAGAGACACTTTAATGCTTGTCGTCGTGAATGAAAAATGTTGTCGCTGTATATGTTTTACCGAATTATATTTCTTTCATTGATTGTTGGTAGTCTCTTTTGTGATTTTAATAGCTGTGCCGTTTGTTTTGAGTCGTTCAGTGAGCATCGCTTGCAGGAGTACTCAAAATGCCGTGCGTATCAAACGCTTTTAAAGATTACACATCGATAAACCATTAAATAAAAAATAAACATAATAATTTCTTTATTATGTTGGAGCTTAACTCTAGTATGTTCGTTCAAACATTCGCTACAGCTCGCACTGCAAAAGTGAGAACCGGCTGGCCGTATATGTGATTTTGGAATTTTTTTTAACGGTTTAGCTAAAACGGCCCACGAAACAAATCTTGTATCCAGTTGATATAGCCTTATATGTACACCCAAAAAATAGTCTTCGGTCACATTTAAGAGCAATAATGGCTCTTGATCACAGTAGATAAGGCGTGGAAAACAAATTCTTGGAAAACAAATCAGACCGAATTCTTTGCGTTCGACAAGTTTACAAATTCTTGCCAATAAATTTGGGTGCGTGCAAACCAATCTTTTATTTTTTTTATACACCACATCTGAGAAGAAAGAGTACAATGAGGCGCTGTTTTTATCATACAGACCTCGTACAAAATGCAGTATTTCACAATTTTTCAAGACAAATTGCATTCATTCAATATTCAGGACCATCGAAGCACGCGTGGACTTTTAATTAGCGAAACCGTTCAAAAAATTTCCAAAATCACAAATACGGGCAGCCGGTTCTAACTTTTGACAAGCGCCAAATTTGCGAAGAAATTTTAAAAAGAGTTACGCTTCAACATGATAAAGAATTTATTGAGTCTATTTTTTATTAATGGTTTTATAACGATGTGTAATCTTAAAAAGCGTTTGATACGCTTGGCATTTTGAGTACTCCTGCAAGCGATGTTTATGAACGGCTGAAAACAAACGGCAAAGCGATGAAAATTACACTTTTGAGACTATCAAAAATCAATAAAGAAATATAATTCGGTAGAACATTTACAGAGACAACAATTTTCATTCACGAAAACAAATGAGTATTTAAGTGTGTCTAAGAATCCTCAAGTCTTTACTAGTAAGCTTAAAGGTTATATTTTAAGCCGCCGGTTTCCCGGTGTTGGCCGTTTTTAAAGATGAACTCACGACAAGAAAATCGCTCAAAGCTTTCTTTCTACAGCCAAAACTATAGCTAAATATTCTTCGGAAAGTTTTTTCTTTCTATTTACGGTGAATTAATATCGACTAAAGACTTTTTAAAGTTCTGTAAGCTTAAGCTTATTTCAAATTAAACCTCATACTAGGTCAGATCAGTGTCTCAATACAAACGTGCATAAACTAGCTTCATAAACTGTGCCGCTGGACTTTATGAAATTAGATATAAATACAATAATTACTCACGCTTACCATATTTCGAGATGCAGCTCCTGAAAGCTATCGAGTAAGGCAAGGATCGCTTGAGCCTTTATAATTCTCGTACGCATCCAGCAAGGTGAAAAACAAAAACGATGCCATCCGAAATCGGATTATCGGCTTTGACAAGCGACGCATTTCACAACCAAAAACCCAATAAACAAACCAGCCATGAATAGGAGAACACTCTTGATAGCAGCTGTATTTCATTTTGTACATCCAGTGGAAAAAGACAGTTAAAAACATCATAAGTTGACTCAAAACTCTGTCACCTTCAGCTTTGAAAGTAAACAACTTTCAAGATGCTGTATAAATTTTACGCATGAACTCACCTGTCAAATTTTAACCAATCAGAGCATAAAAATTGGACGTAGAGCGTGACCAACGCGTGACCATGGTAAGAAAAGGTCTTCCCCGCCCGTATTTTTAAATAACTGGCTGAATTTTCGTGTCCGTGGTAAGTTTGAAGTCAAAATCTTAATAGTGCCGGGCCATAGTGACATAAACACGACATATTTCATATAAATTTTTAAAACACAAACTTGAGCCTGCGATCATTTGAAAAGTAGTAACTTGTCAGCGGATAACTTCAAAAAATACTCGACCTCGATGGGTCGACACCTGAGCCCGCGATACCGTCAGGTGATACTGGTCAGCGGATACCCTGTTTTGACAGCTGTCAATTGATCACTGCATTGATGTGCAATCAGTTTTCTCCTGGGCTCCCAAACTAGCTAGAAAGTGCGAGAGTAAACATTGGTATGCCTGTGGTGCGGACGGACGGTCGTACGTTCGTTCGTTCGGTGTACGGTCACGTGATAACCAAATTTTCTGGGATGGGTAGATTTACTTAGCTATGGGGCTTCGCGCGCGCGCGTGGAGCTCCGCTATTAATGGGAGCCTTGCTCTTAGCCCGGGCTAAATCTATTTAGTATATACTAAAACAGTGGATAGTGTTTTTTGGGCGCTCTGATTGGCTACTCAATCAGTGAATATCCTGCACTATTCACTGATTCACCTCCAGTTCCTCCGAGCGAGCGACGCCAAACTCGCTAAGAAAAAGCGACGACCGCGGCCGTTCGGTCATCGCGCGCCAAAATTGTAATCGTTGGCAACAGTAAATGAGTTAAAAATCATCATTTTGTGCTCAATTATCTTACTGTTTTAGTATATACTAAAACAATTATTCACCTCAGTGTCGGTGGCTAGTATTGGATATTTACTTCGCCGCTTCGCAGCGTCGGTAAATATATCCAATACTAGCCACCTCCACTTCGGTGAATAATTGTTATATATTATGAACAGCGGTTTAGGTAGTGAGGGAAACCACATAGTCACATCACACCACCACCCGAATTTTCCAGGAGTACCTCCCGGGGCTGCTGGGAGGGTGCATGCAGTCAAGTAAACTAAAAATAATAGCAAATGTCTGAATATTTCTGGATATTCTGTTACACGGTAGAATACATCTGTATATACCCTTGTAGTTAGAGGATGAGTGGGAAGCGGTAAAAATGGACGAATATGTTTTTCAAATGAAATAATGCTGAAAAATAACGATAATAAAATCAATGTCATTTGTTTTTAATTATCTTTAGATAATCCATCTGAAGCACGGAAAGCAGAGTTCACGTTTGAGATTGAACAAATGAAGCTGTTGGGTTCACATAAGAACGTTGTATCCATGGTTGGATGCTGCAAGCTTCAGGAGAAAATGTTCCTGGTTATAGAATACGTTCCGTGTGGTGACCTGCTGACGTGGCTACGTCGCAGAAGAAAAAAGGTAAGGACATGACCAATTATACAATTAGTTAATAACGAAATTATCAAGAAACAGATACAGGGAGACAACATAACGAATATATTATTATGGTACTATCAGAACATTTTGTACAACTTATTTAAGCAACCGCAGGTCCTTCAAAATTATAAAAGCATTTAATGATAATACTAACAATGATAATTGTATTTTTGTTACTTGCTTGATGTTTAGATCAAAGAACTTCAAGCTACCGAGAGATCTTATGCTGACAAAGAGGTTCTGAAAGATCAAGGAGAGACCAGAGATCATGTAGGCTTGTAAATAAACTGTAGTTTAACTTTCCATACTAGCTCTGTCCTAAAACATTTATTATCCAGGGCCCAGTTCCTAAAAAGCTGGTTCAGTTTAACCCAGGATTAAGCGATATTTTAAGCACGGTTTTCTTGCTACCTGTGTGAAAAACCTCCGTGGAATTCCGTGGATTTCGATGGAAAATAGTTTTTTTTGTATAGTTTTTACGTAGCAGGCATGAAAATTCTAAATATGATATTTCTTCTTGATACCTCGAAGCCAGACGAAGCAGCCCATCGAAGTACAGTCTTCGATTTCAAATTAATTAAGTAATTATTCCAAAGGATTCAGATGGCAATTTGCAGGATAGACCACATTCATATCTGTATAAACAAAAAAGATGGAAACTACGTATTAAAACCGATTTACAGCACCCGAAAACATACCCTTCTAAATCGAGCAGAGACAATCGAGCGGACGAATTCAGTTGAGCAACCGGTCAGTATAAAACACCAACTGCGGGCTGCGGACCACGGACAGCGGACTGGGTATAAAATACGGACTAGGTATAAAATGCGGACTCCGGACTGAGTATAAAACACAGACTAGGTATAAAACGCGGACTGCGGACTACGGACTATGTATATAAAAAAAGCTTTAGAAAGGTAAAACTGAGAGAAATGGAAAGCGGACTAGCAAAAACAGTAGTCCCAGCTTTAACATTCCCTTGGCTGTTCCCGTAGTCTATTCTTCCCACGGAGAAGGAAGGTTATGCCGGTACTCACGGAAACCGAAATTAAACTCTGAATTTTATAAAAAGAAGGAGTTAGAAGAGATTTCAATTTGCAGTTTTAAACCAATAAGAAGCACCGAACTAGATAAAATAGTATTGGTGTTAGTCAGATCAGTAAGTTTCTTATCGGATGTCACAATTCCGTTTCGAATAAAGCCTTGAGAATATGAGGACTGAATGAAGAATCCAGACGAGAAGGTCAATGTAGGGCATTCCGCGATGCACAAAAGCAGTATTTAGGGGGGAGGGATTACTCACATACGTGAATAATAACCGAAATGAGTTATCCAACGTCATATTCTAAACGATGATTATGATGACATGACTTACACCCTGCTCCTGGTCCCAGGAGGGGGTACTACTGGGAATTCTTGGTGGGAGTGTGGTGCCCGGTTCTCCGAATCCTGACCTTATTGCAGACCAAAAAATGTCATATTCCACAACCGTTTTCAGACCAGATCTCTAAAATCCATACCCATTTTCGGACCTGGCCTAATTTAGCCTGTTCCAGGCTCTAAGAAAGTTGGGGAGACTCCCCAGTTTTCTCCCGTTTTATTTTCGTGTTCGCGCTGTCTCAGCGGACCCAACTATCTCGGAGCCTGGAACAGGTTAGGTCTAATTAGGCAGAAATTATGTCATCATTACAGAGTTAGAGCGGAAACAAAAAAATTATCCAAAGGCATTTCGAATTCGCACATTTCTATTTCGTTCTTATTCATTTGGAATTGAAACGATAAATACGTCCATTCATGTACGCTCCCGTAGTTCCCTCGAAAACCATACCCGATTCCAGACCAAAATGGGCAAAGTGTTTTCAGACCAAAAGGCCCCAAACCCCTACCCTTCCCTTATGTAAGGGAGTACCCCCCTGATCCTGACCCTTTTCATGATTGTTAGAGACCGGGACAAGGTCTAAAAATGGGTAAAGAAAATAGCATTTTGATCCGGCTCATGATTCAGAGAACCGGGCGGCACACCTCCACCAAGAATTTATTAGGAGTATTTACAATTTTAACTCACGTGTCTTGCTATTTAGCGATATTTTGATCATATTTTTCCTTACCTAGAACCAATTAGCACCGTGTTTACCAAAGTAGTCCGTAGTTCGTATTTTATACCCAGTCCGCAGTCCGCAGTCCGCAGTCCGCCTTTTATACCTAGCGGTGTATGACATTTGCAGACTGCAGACTGCAGACCGCAGACTGCAGACTGCAGACTGCAGACTGCAGACTGCAGATCACAGATTGTAAATTAAATGACTCCAAAAATCTTCCGAATAAAGGTGACATCAAAAATATAACATCGTGTGAAAGTGACAAAGTACCCTGGAACAAGGTTGATATTTTTGCGCAAAGTAACATTGGCCTCATTCCCAAGTTGCTGTTGGCTATTCTTCACCCACCCTTACCCAACTCACCCGGCATATCACTAATTGCGTTGATTCTTTATTCTTCTTTGATTATTGTGAATTGATAATGACAAGTAGCAATGCCCACTAATGCCTATGTAAATAGTCGTCTTCTGTAATAAAAGTTTTTAGATTGCTAGCACTTCGTGCTCACTACAGTTACGTCGACAAAAACAACTACCGTAGGGTAGATCAAAGACATTTAACACCTTTTAAATGACGTCTTTCATCTTAGCATTATTTAGGGATATGCCAAATAATCTAAAACGAACAGATCCTACCTGGACTCGACAAATTACCCGAAGTGCATTTTGACTTTCTAAATAGGCAAATCATTGCTCATACTCAAGTCCTAGTACACAGGTGGGGCCCCTTTAGAATAAGGATTCCGGCGCTGTTTCACAGACAGACTTGTATAACCATAGTTTAATTTCGTCTGTGGTGTAGGCTAAATTGCAAGACTGTTGCAATGGATTCATGAGCTAGTTTGTGACATCGGCAGACATTCTTCTGCTCTAATTCAATACGAAAAGAACAGCCAACAGCTCCTTTAGGAATGGGGTAAGTGTAATTTGGATGAAAAATATAAACTTCGCTTGTAGGCCTTACTTCTCCGAACAAGGTAATGTTGATGATGACGTCACCTTTATTGCGATATTTTTGGTTTCATTCAATCAACAGTCTTGCTGCCTCATGCAGTCTGCGGTCTGTAGTCTGCAGTCTGCAGTCTGCAGTCTGCAGTCTGCGGTCTGCAGTCTACAAATGTCATACACCGGTTTTATACTGACCGGTTGAGCAACCAAACACGAGTTGTGAACATATTAAGCTAACCTTCCTCTTTAATGTGCGGTTCAGCTGAGTCATTCTTTGATCGAAGTCGATTTGAAACAAGCCAAATGTAAGCAACCTCACAAGTGTTATTTTGCGGTGAAAAGAACATCTTTTTCGGATGCATTCATTGCAAAGACAATCCGTTTACACCACACTGTTGTACTTCCGTACTGCACAAAGTCCGCCTTAAGATTTGAACCAAGAAAACTGATCTTTTACGCATTTCTATTGGTTCAAAAGCCCCACATGATCGCGTAAGTCACTTAGCGGAGAGGCCTGGGAGCCAGTTCAAGCACCAAACATGGCACCAAATCACGGCTCGATCGTGAAGAACATGTCTGTCTTTAAAGGCTGTGAATTGTGGTCCCTTTCAGAGTTAATTGTACTATTCCGACGCTGTCCAAGAGTAAAGCAGTGAGAGGAAAATATTGCATTGTTCTCCCAGGTGAGGAAACCTTAGAAAAAAGCAGCAGGCCTATTCATAGTCTGCTACACAGACGTTTTTATTGTCGTCACGCAACGTTCCTCCTATCCACGGATGCGGCATAAAAACTCAAATATTCCTTGTATAGGTTCGCCGAAATACTCCATGCAAAGCAATCTCATCAATCAGGTTGGAATCGAGTAATAGGGAAAATCTTAGCTCTCACCAAAGACACTTTGATACCGAGAAGAGTTATGTACCTAGTGGGATCATTTTCTGTTGGCTATTTAAGTACGGGACCCGTACATCGTCTTCTATTTGCTATTCATACTGGATTCTGACTAAACTGATTAGGACTATTAAAGCCCTGACTCAAAACGGTTAACTTCTAATTAGGGTTACGGTTGTTGTTATATGAATAAAATCAAACTCCACCTAGCAGCTAGTTCAAGTACTACTCCATGGTTAGGCTACAGTATGTTGCCCAGTATCCGGACACTTCAGTTTAACATTGCAATAACTTTCCTTTGTTAGTCACAAGAGCTCTGAAATTTGGCCCAGAGAAAATCTATTTAATCCTTAATATGACAAAAGACAGTTTAACTTTTTTACCTTTGTTTTCATCGAGAAATTAATGTTTTTGCAGAGCTCCTATGTTGCCCAGTATCCGGACAGCTGGCCCAGTATCTGGACACAACAATAACAACGCAATTGTACATAAATTTCGACAGGCAAGCGACTTATAAGCTTCTCTTGCACTTGCAAAGTAGTCTGGCAATCGATTTCAAAAATATAACCTAACATCGTGAAATAAAACACACCAAATGACTGGGGTATGGTGGGGAACGCAAGCGGTTGTTAAATGGCATAATACACCTCCTTGTGTAGGAACTTTTTCACTGATTTAAGGAAGTTATCCGTGGACATGCCGAAGCCGCGGTTTGCTAGCTCAATTAGCCAATCTGCAAACGACTTTTTTTTCTTCATTTTTATTAAAAAAAAAAAAGCTTGGGGAAGGGACCTCAACGAGACGGTCAAAGGTCACTCTCCTATTTAGTATGACCTGCAGTGTTGATTTCTTCATGTTTCTAAGCTCCGTTATTCCAAACAAATAGAATTTCAAGAAATTAAGAATTAATAAACTTTCTGATAACCTGACTTCTTTAAGTATCATCACTTTAAATATAAAACCGTTTCTTTGAAAATATCACATATTACCTACCCTTTTCTGAGCAGCACTAATTTTACTGCGAAGTAAACAGCGTAAATATTAGCCATGAAATGTTTATTCGCCTGAACAGAACGGCGTCCTCTGCGACTGTTTCGCAAGCTTTCTACTCGCCAAAACCTTTCATTCGAAATACTTCGTTTACCGATAGCTGAAAAGGGTGCCTCAAAATTTCGTTTTTGCTTTAAGTATCCGAATACTGGTACGGTCCGGATACTGGGCAACATACTGTACGAACTATGGATCCTACGCCCCGGGATTGGTTGTCAATCTTGCCACATTGAATTTCTCTTCTTTTCAAAATTTGCCACTGAATTCTTTCCTTAAAAATGGAACAGTGGTTGAAGAGACTTACACTTTCATGGAAATTTGTTGATCAGAAATTTCAAGAGACTTAGAAATTTCATATAAATTTCAAGTAGAGACTTGATCCAGTCATAGCAAATACACGTCGGTGTACGGGTCCTATGTCAATATAATGAAGCAACTGCATGTTGTTAATAACAGTGATCTTCTCATATTTTAAATGCAACACTGATTTTAAAAGATAAATGGCAGACAGCCCTAGTACAAACAATTTTCTATATTTATTTTTTTTCATTAAGCACGCAAAACATTCCTCTTTATAGTTAGCAATAAAATTTCTTACACGGGGACTTTCAGCATCGGTGAACAATACTTTTGCATTGTCTGTGTAATTTAAAGTAAACGCACTTAATTTTGCTTTTAGAAAGCTTCCAAATGTTTCCTAATTTGCTATCCGATAAAAAGTGCAGACTTGAACATGTGGTTAACAAGTTGATGAGTTGCTTGATTTCTGAATTTCTATGGATTTTCTCATATATACAAACTGCATGGTATTCTATCGAACTCCATGAACATGCTATGGCATTCCATGGAACTCCATCAGTACTTCAGGGAACCCCATGGCATTTCATGGAACTCTATGATATTCCATAGGAACTCCATCAATACTTCAAGGAACTCCATGGAACTCCATGGATACTCCATTGACCTCCATGGCATTCCATGGAACTCCGTGGATACTCCATGGATACCCCATGGAAGTTCCATGGAATTCCATCGAATTCCATCGATTTCCATGAAATTCCATGGATTTCCATAGATTTCCATGGATTTCCAGTCCATGGCATTCCATGGAGGTATTTCACACGGGTAAGAGAATGTAACTTAAGCTTACAAAATACTGTTGAGCTTTTACTCTGAGACACAGTAATGATTCACACAAAATGTTTCTCTAAGACATAGGAAGGTAAATACAAAAAGTGGAACAAAATCTTAACCCTCGATTAGCGCTAATCGGCCTTTCAGGAACCGGGCCCAGAGTGCTTGTTTGTTTTATGTCTGGTTGTCCTAGCTATCTAATCTACCCATCCGATTGTTGTTGAATGGTTTGCACTTAACGTAATCATAATTCAAAATAAAGAATTATTTATCCTTCTGAGTTTCAATTTAGTGAACTATTAGAGCAACTGAACACGTGTATTTCTACAAAGTTTCAGTTCGAAAGGGTTCTTCATTTTGTGACAGAACACGTTTGAGTATTCTAATATATTGCGTGACGACAATAATGGGCAACAAAAGTTGTCACGTAACTGTAGTTTAAACAGTGACATATCTTTTTTTTTAGATTTTGCTACCTGAACAGTCCTTGTTTTTTGAATAAGTATTAAGTTTAATGTTTATGAGCTCTCCAGAGATGAGTACTCGCTTTATGGCAATGTTTCTGTTAGTTTCCGGCCGCCATATCTGTGTTCCTCAGAGGGACGCCAACATGGCTGGCGTGTCAAATTTCTCCGAATACCTCGCAAACGAAAAAAACGCACAGACCTGATTCTTAGCAAGACTTTTTGCATATCCCTTAGATTCCTTAATTTATTCATTTCCACACAGGTCAGCAAACTTGCTAAGAAACAGATAAAGCAAGCGGAGAAAATTCAATCTACTATGGAAATAACCCCATTACTACAAGATAACAGCGAGGACACAGCGTCGACTTCTTATCATCTCGGTGACGAAGTATGAAATATGTCAGCCAGGAGGGCTAATAGATTTTAGATGACGTTCATTTCTACTATATATTCTCGTGTAATCCTGACTAGTGCAATCGATAGAGTCGATAATCGATAATAATGGATAACTCTCGATAAAGAGCGATTAATTAAATTGAAAATCGATAAAAATCGATAGAGGAAAAAGTTGTTGCTAATCGATAATTACCGACTTTAATCGATTTTTATCGAAGTTGTCGATTTTAATCGGCTTTTACTTAATTCGGTTAACATTAGCAAAGAACGTTGTTTCCGAACATACGTACATTATTTATGTGGCTATGGACGGTTAAATTTGTAGCGAAAATTTATTTCACAAATTACACTCAATATTCTAACAAAACATTTTCGGCCAATCGACAGGATAAAAAAGAGTCATAAGCAACTGATTCAGCTTGCTTGCACTGGAAACTGTTCAAGTTGAACCCTACAATGTATAGTTCAAGTGGTGAGGATACTGTTCAGTGTACAGTTTTTCAGCAAGACCATTAAATTGCTTCTTCAAAAAGCATATTGGAAAGAATCATTTAAATCGCTCTGTAAATATGCAAAACAAAGTAGATAATGAACTCCGCAACTAAATGGAAAGAGAAGTAACATGACCATAAAACATGAAAAAGATGTGAGAAAATCATCATTTAAAACAAAAAACATCTGCACATTGCTAATATAATTTGCTGTAAAATAATGCATCATTGGATTTTGAACCTGGGAGGCAATCGATAATATCGTTAAATTAGTTAAAAACGATAGCGCTGACAATTGATTTTCTGATATCAGTTTTTATCGATTGCGCTAGTCAGGTGTAATATGCAATTGTGCCTTCAGAAGTGTTTTTTATACCACAAAACGTAATCATGAGTTAATCGTCAAATTTATTTATTTAGAGTAAGTACGTTTTACCTAGATTTTAAAATCCTCCTATATCTTTTTGTCCTGGCAGCTGTAGATCATCTGGTTGTTGTTGATCTTTAGTCTTTAATTCACCGAAATTCTAAATGACCATCGCATAAAGTAGCAACAGAGTAGAAATTTGAGGTATACTTGAACTTATAGAATACAAGATTCCACGACTGATATTATAATAAAGAATGATAATGGTTAAACGGAGAAAATGGCCAGTACTGGACCAATAAATTACGGTATTTGTTTTGTTTTGTTTTTTACATAGGAAAGTAAACCTGCTAGAGATCGGACAAAGCAGGAGCAGCAGACGAACGAGAACATGGAATTGACTTCGTTGTCAGAAAAAAGTATTAATGATGAGGTCCGACAGTACCTGGCGTCGACTCTTCAAGGCCATCATGTATGAAGGAAATACTTAAATATTTCATTTTATTTTTCTTAAATTTATTTATCGTTATCAAAAGAAAGCAATGATAATGTCCGACAGGATCTGGCGTCGACTTTTCAAGGCCATCTTGTAGAAAAGAAATACTTAACAACGTATTTTTTTCTCCTTAAATTTAATGATATTGAACGAGGATAAGGCATGCAGACAATGAGGAAGCTTGCTATAAATTAAGCAGCAATTTTCCGCGAAAGAAAAATTCGATATATCTTTCTTTAAATTATTCTATTTTACCGTGCTCCAAAATAATCTAACGAAAAAACTCTAGGAATCACTTGCTGAGCCATTGACTCCATCCACAATACAACCCATGATCTGTCTGATGTAAAGAATTTTCAGTTGTATGTTAATGTGGCTTTATTACTGGTGGCGATGAAAGGTCCTTAGAGCAATCTTTCTGGGTCACGCCAATACCAGAATACGATCAATCGAAGCACCCACGCGTGCATTCGATAACTCTTTGCAGGTATGGCAAATGAATCTACATGTATATTTTGTTATCTAAGGGACCGGTCATTATTTACCGCCGAGGGGGAATGGGTGGGGGAGTAAATTTTAGGTGGGATCACTTGATTTTTGGGAGAACAAAAGGGGGGATCAGTTGTAACTGAGAACCCAAAAGGGGGCATCACTGAAAACTTTGGAAGTATTCAGAGGGTGGGACCACTCAAATTTTCTTGGAAAATGAAGACATGGAGGGGGGGGGGGGGGACGCGAAAAACATCAAAAGTTATTTGGGGGGCCGGATCACTTCAGTGAAGTAACATTCAAAGGAGAGATCGGCTAAATTTCACCTTGTTTAGCCCCAAATCCTCCCCCCAGGCGATAAATAATGACCAGTCCCTAATTTAAATATTACTTTCCACCCAGTGGCACGGTCCCATTTTTGCTGAGATTCTGGGTACTTAAATTGAGGCTCAACAAGCATGACTGCTTTAAGATGTTTTATGGTATCAATCTTTGTATTACGTCATTTGCTGATTGCACCCATCCGAAACACCAAGAAACAACCGCTTTTAGCCATGTTCTTCCTGAAAAACCTTTTCATCGAAAGGACGGGAGGATTAATCTGTCTTCCCTTCACGCACAGGAAGGACGGGAAAGCAAAGTTTCGACTAAGGCAAACGAAAAGAAGACACAAGTGACTATGGAAATGGCTTCATTGCTCCAGGATGACGTTGCAAAGGACATGGCTTCGGCCACTCACGATCTGTCTGATGTAAGAAGGAAGTGTCTAAGGCCACAACCACACGAATCCGGATGCGGCGAAACCGAATACTTCATTTTTGCGTCGACATAAATTCACGCATCGGCGAAACCGAATACTTCATTTTTGCGTCCACATAAGTTCACGCATCCACACGAATACGCTACTGCAGTTTGCAATTGCAATTGCACTCTGGCCAGCGGTGTGATTTCACTGTCCGTATATCCTTCCCACTTCCAGTGCTTTGGGGCAACATTTCACACACTTCTCAAGTGGGAATGCCAAAGAGAAATAACTAGGTAAAGGCCGATTGATTCGTCTGGAGCGAAAGTAGACAGAGGGTTGTTGGCCTCTACTTCAAATTTTCAAGTTCCCATTTAAGCCTGGACCCGAGTTATGACGTAGCTGATTTAGAAATATCCGGTTTCAGTCGTCTTTACGAACTCGCCAAACCCGACGAATTAACAAAAAATTCCACTCTGTAGAGGGGTCTCAATGCGGTCTCGGTGAGCGGATTTACCGTTTTCGTGTAGATGGAAGGCCGATTCGTATTAAAAAGCGTGCGGTTTCAAAAATATCCGGATTCGTGTGGACGAGGCCTAAGGCTTACAAGTTTCCTTTTCTCACGTAACGAAGGGTGTGACATAACACCCCTCGTCTGTACGTTCGTTGGGTAACGTTAAACGTGACCTTGAAGTGGAAAAATAGCGCGTTACAAGCGACCGTGACTAAGAAGTGGAACATTTTGGTTTGCGAACGTTAAAACTTTTTTACCCTCTTAATTCTTGTACTGAAGTCTTGTTCTTGTGCCCGTGAAATTTCATCGTTTTTGCATAGGTACCCCAAGCTCAAGAGTGAGAATCATTTATGCGTGACATTTTATGAAGGCTTGCATGTGGTTTCAAGCGTATCGCAATTGGGGTCACAAATAGAAATATCAGCTCAGTAGTCTGTCTAACCTCAGTTGACTCCATGTTTTCATTATTGAGTTATAGACGAGATTGCGTCACACATTTAAATATTGCTGGTTTACACATTACGTCATCAAAAACTCAAAGGAAAGAATTATCGATCCTCCTGAGTTCTTACTTTCATGAATTATTAGAGCCGCTAAAAACTAATATTCAGAAAAATTTTCATTGCGAAAGAAGTTCTTCGTTTTGTGATACAGTACGCTTAAATTTCTAAGCTTTTGTGTAACGAGGCATTTACTTGGTAGCTACTGCGAGCAAGCTCTCCGAGGCGCTCTGGGGGCGGGGCGGGAAAAGAAAGGAGCCTGCTTGCAACTACGTCTCTGGAATTTGAATTCTACCTCCAATTCGCCTGTGGCTCCCCGTTGACTGAGCTGTCAGACTTTCGCAAATCAGTGCGAAGCGGAAACGAACGCAATTGTAAACAAATATTGAAAAACACGTGCCAAGGGTAATCGCGTCATTACTAATGTCATCTACGCCAATCAGCATTTCGCATCGACTTGTTCATTTTCCAGAGACGTAGCTGCAAGCTCTCCTTCCTTTTCCCGCCCAGCCGCCAGAGCACCCTAGAGAGCTTCCTCGTAGGCTATTTACACGGCGGACGAGAGAGCTGTACCCTGGGTGCCAGAGACTTTTCTAGCGCGGATTCCGGTTTGTCGGCCTACGGCCAACACCGAAAATTCCCGCCGTACGCGAGAAAAGCCTCTGGTACCCAGGGTAAGAGAGCTGCCATGAAGGCTGAAAAATTGACTCTGTTGGGGGATTTTGCTATCTGAATGGTCATTGTATTAATGTCAATGTTAATGAGTTTCTCAAGAGATGAATTCACCCTGTAGTAGCACAACTCCGTGACACATGTTTCTGTTGGTTTCCGGCCGCCATGTTAGTGACCATACGGATGGGCACCAACAATGTAGGTAAAAAAAATGCTCCAGCGAGGGCCGTTGTATATTTACCTTCTTTCATTTCTCAGATTCTAGACTTTATCTATTAAACGGTTTTGTTTTTTATTTTTAATTGCGTGACAGTGAAAACCAGCAATAGCGTTACATTTTTTATACGGGTAAATGTCATCGCCATTTTCTTTAATCATTTAGCAAAGTTTGGCTGATGACTATGAAGTTAAGGAGGATCAACAGTCTATACACCAAGACCAAGAAGACATTACAGTGTCTCTGCAACAAAGCAACAAAGATGCCATTCTTGAAGTGATTCCATCGACTTCCACCGAAGTAGATGTAAGACGAAAACAAAAACACCATAATTAATGATTCACTAATAAAGAAGAATTTTCCTCTAGGGCGCCTTATTTTGCTTACGTTTCACGTTAGAAGGACACAACGTGATCTTCGTGTTCCTGTGCCACTAATGTGTTTCGTCGATGGTGTACCTTTTCTGCGCTGTCTTGGATTTACGTTTCAGCGTCTTGTTTTCATTCTCTTGAGATATTTTCAGTTGCGGGCTTGTGACTTCCAGAACGATGGCTGATATAACGAATCGTCTAGTAAAATGGTGTGTTTGTTGTTTTTAGTCAGTAGGACGTGTATCAGCAGGTGACCGCGGCTTTCTGGGTAAACATCAAACTGTTGTCGTGGATTTTCATCCTAGACTTGAAAACAGTACCCTGGACCCAAAGTAAATTTTATCTAGCTCTGAACTGGTCAATTTGAAGTTGCTTTCAATAGATAATACTTGTATATTCCGTGGCTCTTGTCTGGCTTAAGAAAATTATGTTATTTTTATATTTTTATCCTTTAGTTACTTATTTACTAACAAGGAAAATAATTACTTGAAAGCTGTGCTGTTTCAGGCTAAACCAAAAATTTGATAGTTTTTTTTTATATCAATTTAATTAGGATGAGGAATTCAAAGTAACTGACAAAGAACTTCTAACCAGGCGATCGGCATCACTAGGAAATAATCAAGCCTCTGCAATGCCACTTTCAATTGAAAACCTAGAGGAGTCGGACGAGGATTCTTGTGACGTAGAGGAGAACTTTTCTACCAAACAACTGTTTTCATTTGCCTGGCAAATAGCTAAAGGAATGGTAATTATCTTTGTTTTCTGGATAATGTTGCTGGGATTCTGATTCTGAGTATAACTTGGAAAGAAGAATTCAGAAGTCCATATTTTATAAACATGAAATAGATGGGATAAATGTATTGGCTGTTTTCTAGATATGAGTACATTAAAATGGCTTATATGGAATTTCTTTTCGGTGGACCCAGTTTTGGCTAAATTCGTTTCGTTATGAATCTAAACGTAAATATTTTGGATCAGATCAGTGCCGATATTTACTTTTCATTTGTATTTTTTCATCTATACTTAACTACTTGGTGTTCGGCGTACCCCCGTTATTATGTTTTGAGATAATTTTAATCGTTTTTTCGTTGCTTATTTGTTATTAGAATCATCTCGCAGAAAACAATCTTGTTCACAGAGACCTTGCTGCCCGTAATGTTCTTGTTGGCCATGACAACCAGATCAAAGTGTCAGATTTTGGGTTGATGAGACAAGTCTATGAAGATGTGAGCAGCTCAGCGAAGTCCACAAAACTTCCTGTAAAGTGGATGGCCCCAGAATCACTTTATCAAGGGGTTTACACGACCAAAAGTGATGTGTGAGTGATGAGTTTTCCCGCTCCCTTGACAAGGGAACTATTGAAACTTATCTACTGAATCACTTTTCAAAATTGTAGTTGCCGTCAAAAATTACAGAAGCATATAACTCTGAAGCACCTAAATCCCCTTATTTTTTTACAACCATGCTAGGGTTTTTAGCCGTCCAATTAGAAGCACGGAAAATTGTTTGCCCAAATATGGAATCATAGTATTGAAGGCGTCTCTGTCGAAATATATAGCTGCTAAAAACGGATCCTTCCAGTCCTTAACAGTTGTCCAATTACATCCAAAACTCAAGAGTACACGCATTTTTGGGCTCCTTCGTGGGCAGTAAACAATCTAAATGCCGTGAATCTGTACATATTTATAACCTCTTTGGTTTTTCTCATAGTTGGTCTTTTGGTGTTGTTCTTTGGGAAATGGCTACCTTGGGTGAGTGGATAGTAATTTTGTAGTTTATAGTTGTTATGTTAAATTTGAGGTGACGACTGACAAATCATAAAAACATTTTTCATGGTCTATGACTCTTATAGACCGTAGAAATGATGTCAAAATGTTGAAAAACTCATGCACGACCCGCAGGACAATGGTTTTACAATGCAAAGTTTTGAGCTCTCCAAGGGAATTAAGGGAACCGTGCCTTAACCCACCTTCCCCGTTTCCCATGGTGGGATGTAGCTTATAACTGTTACGATTGTTATCAAGGTTACTGCTACCAGGAAGGGCGAAAACAATGTTTTATAATGCTTCATTTGCGGCAAGTTTGAATTTTCTTGTTTGATCTGGGCTCTGTTTTAATTAAGTGCTCTGAGTAGATCTCCTAGATGATAACCGTATGTGACAATACATATTTTAATAATGTCAAATTAAAAAATTTGCGAGCATTTGATGACTGGAAACGAGAAGCCTTATTGTTAATCACCCTAACTTCTTTCATTACACATTTTACTGCATTGGCAATATATCAGACCTCCATTCAATCAACCGTTTTTGCAAAATGGCCTTATTGAGTTTATATGAGCAGAAGTGACAATCGACTGAGGCATCTTTAATAGAAATCTATATAATGGAAAATTGCATGTATTCAGTTGCTGATATGTAATCATTTGTTTTCTTTCTCGCAATCGTCAGGAGGCGTACCATACCCCACGCTGACCAACTCAGAGTTATATCGACTGCTCGATACTGGTTATCGCATGGAAAGGCCTGACATGTGCTCCGAAGACGTGTACGTTTCTTGATTAGAGTGGTCTTAGATTTAACAAACAGATTCGATTTTTCTGTGCGTCTGCTCAGTTACATTTCACACCGAACGGTGCAGCATACGAATTCGTCAAATATTTTAACACCTTCTTTGATCATATTAAATACTGACCAGACGGACGGCAGGGGAAAACTTTTGATGGGATCCTCACTCTTAAAACAAAAAGGAAACCCTCAGTCCATTAGCTTTATGGTCAATAAAGGCATCATTATTAGTGACTAGGTTAATCTCTTTCCTGGGGCCGGGGGAAGTACTACCTGTACTGGGGAGGCACTCCCCAAAAGGGGTACCTCTCTCAGTCTTCTGGTGTAGGAATTTTGTTAGTCGAAGTGTATGAAAGGGTAGGGAAATCTGTCATTTCGGTCTGTAAAATGACTTAAGAGTACCAGATAAGATTTTTTGGCTGTGAAAAAGTCGAGAAAATGTTCTAATTTGTTATTTATTCATATTTAAAAGGAAGTGCAT
This sequence comes from Porites lobata, assembly GCA_942486035.1. Classification (NCBI taxonomy): domain Eukaryota; kingdom Metazoa; phylum Cnidaria; class Anthozoa; order Scleractinia; family Poritidae; genus Porites; species Porites lobata. The sequence goes on from CALNXK010000384.1 coordinate 24,104, forward strand.
TTTTCAGCAATTAAAAGGGATAAAGTTGAAGTTCTTTTCTGTCAAAAATGATACTCAAAATGATAAGGGGTTGGACCTCGGGGCAGAGCTTTACATACTAATGGCTGGATAAAGGAATGGGGAATCACATGATAACCCAAACGTTCCAAGAGCCCATTTTAATGGGCTTTACGTGGAAGCTTCACCCAAAAGGAGTACCTTTTTAGGCCACATGTATATGGAAAGTGGGGAATTTAACGAGCTAAAATGTTTGAAATGGTAGGAAATTTTGTAACTTCGGTAATTTACTTTAAAAGATATTTTAAACAGATGTACCTGTATTGTATGCTTCATGTTAAGGGCTTAATGGCTTAAAAAGTGAAGAAGTCGTACTATTTTTCAGGGTAGGCAAGAAAGGAATGTATACGAAAGAGGTACCTATTCCGTCAAAAATGCTGTACAAAAAGGATTGGGCCTCACTGTGGAGCCTCCCTGTAAACTCATGAAGCTAAGAAGCCTATATATCCTATCAAAAAATTTCTTTTATTCCAATAGACCTCTTTCGCTTGAATGTGTTGTTTTCCCAATACAGGTCATGTGTAACGGTCAAATTCCCCTGGGGCCTCTTTTGGGAAACCAAAACATAAAAGCTATAAAGAGGTCTTTTGACACTGTCTAATAATTGACTGGAGCTCTACTAAGCATTGAATGGTTCTTTTTTCTCTCCATTCATAACAGATATGAGGTGATTACTGACTGTTGGAACGAAGACCCTTACATTCGTCCCAGTTTCTACCGTTTGATCGAAAAACTGGAGGCGATAATGGAAAGGGATGCACCATATTTGAATGTAAACAAACACAAAGAATATCATCCGTATTACAACGTGCCACCTGAAGCTAGTTCTGATTAATATGGAGAAGAAGGAGCATCCCCAATAATCGGACAGTTTAAGACTTAACGAGTATAAACAGTAAATGCATACTTATTGACTTAGATACTAAGCTAAGAAAATACTGAAAGAATTATAACAAACATAAAAAGAGCTTTAACTGCAAAAAAAAAAGAAGTGTAACAGTAAGGCTCTCCAGATCTAATCAGGAGCCCATCATCCAGGAATGTTAATCTCCCTTATAGCGTGCTAAGATTTTTACTAGGCTAGTATGGACTAATCTTTCACGCAGAAAAAAAGAGCTGGACTGAGTAGGATTTCCAGCAATCAGCGTATGCGATCAAAGAAGTATAGAGCTATTAACGTAAAACTATTAACAGTGATTAAGGTTTTAACTGAATGACGAGCCTTAAAAGTTAGCCACTAAACTGAGAAGATAGCTCAAGATCAACCGTTATGTTGGATTTCACCGAAGTTGTTTTTAGTGCAAGGAGAATTTTTCGTAAACGATTGTATTTATTACTGTCAGTAGTGTAAATTATAAACGGAGAGGTTTAAATAAGAATCTAGGGATTACATATTTAACTATTGTTTTAATGCTTTGCAAAATGCTTACTAGATATAGACTGGCTGAAAAACATGTAACACTATCAGTATTATTAAAATAACATTGTTCCGCACTAGACTTGGTTTATACTTTGGCATTTCTCATTTCAAATTAGCAATCATGTAAATGGTTTGACCAAGGAATGACTGCATGATCTGATAAGTCATTAACGTCGCGGTACTCCTTTGTTTGTCCGTCAGTTTAAGCCATGGTGCCTCAGGGTAATTTAAAAAAAAAAAAAACAACAACAACAACAATAAAAACAAACCGTCCTTTGTCATAGTTATATCTAAGACTCGTACCCAACGCTATTTATGTGTTTTGGGGGTGAGAGAAGATTGGGGGTTAAGTTAAGGCGCGCGCGGGGTCTCATGGGAAGGAGCGAAGAAAAAATAGCGGCGCTATTTTTCCTTCGTGCGAAGTGCTAAAGTGCTGGCCTCAGTTGTTCAAAACGTGGATAAAGCTATCCACTGGTTATAAATCTCTATCTAACTTCAAGGATTCAGCGTAGTCTAAGAAATAGACTCAACGCAAAGCTTCATTTTCCCTTTTTTTTTTTTCTTAACCAGGGCGGGGTTGTTGAAAGGCGGGTTAAGCGAACCCAGGGTTATTGCGAAATTTGAATTCAGGTATGAAAGCTTTAAAAGTAATTCAGTTTAATCCTTTTTGCATGTGATTTTTTGATTGGATGCTCTAAAAGAATAGACTGAGGAAATTAACCCGAAAAATACTTTTTCGACTTTCAAAAAAGTACGTTTCCAGATTTTACCGCACGATCGCAAATTTAGAGTTCACCTGTCATGTCTCCAGTGGTGTGATCAAATGAAGGTGCTGTGCCGGAAGAAGGTGTATTTCCTTTGTGTCGAGTCCAGTTAAACTTGTCATCTGTGCCTTGCTCAAAACCGCACAAAGATACATCAAAGTTGCATGTAAATTCTAGGTGAAGACGGTGAAGAGAAAGAAATGAATGCTAACGTTATCTTCTGAATTGGCTGGAAATGCTACTTGAACCGGTTCATTTTAGACTGTTATATTTTCAGTCTCGATGACTCTCGCTTTTTGGCGTTGTATCAGGCTGGGTCTTCAGTCTTGCGGTCTTGTTTCTCCGCCTAATCTTTTACCACTTACTTATCGGAGTCCCCAAAACTAAAATTACCAGTTCAAATTCCGCTTGCTGCCTTACAATTCAGGGCTATGAATTCGATATACGTTCCCACACCTCTTGCCTCTGGAGGTGTTGGAATGTTTATTTATGAAACATTGAATTACAAAGTTATAGAAAAAACCTCTAATGAAGCATTTCAAGCGTTATGGATTGAAATGCCTTTTGCTAAAAAGAAAAATGTAATATGTGGTGTGACTTACAGACAACGCAACTCTCCAGACCTTTTTCAAAGGTATTTTGAAGAAACTATAGAGAAACTTACTCCAACAGGAAGTAAGTACCCTGGATAAACCATACTAACCCAATTTTAATCGGAGCTGTTTCGTCCTTTAGAGTGAGTTTTACTTAAAAAAATTTTATTCCCAGAATGATCAGTCTACCTACCTTCACAACTGGCTTCAATTTCAATGACAAATTCATCAACTGATTTCCTGGCTCTTTCCAGCTTCTCATTTATCTCGTTCTTTTTTCGGTTTATATAATTGGAGTAGTCTGCAAAAATTACTTGGCAGTTATTACGTACTGTGGGTTGTCATGGTTATTTACATGGTGCGCAGAAAAATTGATATAAAGAATATATATTGAAATTTCAACATTTTTTAAAAAATTAATCTTGTACTCATGGAGTTTCAGTTGTAAATGTGTTCGAGTTAAAGTGTGTCCCGTTTTATCATAAAGTTTTAGTTCTTCTGCTAACGAGCGGTAGCAAGCTCGGGCTTCTTCCAAAAAATAATACATTCCACGAATGATAACG
>CALNXK010000384.1:35000-259750 GCA_942486035.1 Porites lobata
TCGATTAGTTCATAAGCTATTTGCGGGTGGGAAAGTAATGTAATTAGTTATTTTCCAATTTTCAATAAAATTTGTTGTTTTGTTTTTAGCTGAACTGGCTCTGTTATAGGTTAAGGGTTCCAGGGTCCCAGCGGCACATCCCCACCCAGAAATTCTTAAAGTACCTCGCCCCCCCCCCAGAGTTGTATCTTTTGGTTTCTTTTCACGCTCCTCGTCATGATTTGTAATTTAGGTGAATAAGGCTTTTTTTCTGTGCAGTTCTTCCGATCTTCGATCGCGTTCCATTAGTATACTCAATTACTGCTTGAATTTTATTTCCCTTTAAATTTTCCGCTTTCACAACTACAACCCTGGTCAAAACGTCTTGGGACACTTAAGAAAATGAGGCGCGAAAACACACCTTGCTTATTAAAAGTGTATTTAACCTGTTATAAATGCTTGGAAATGTTGTTGAAAGAGCCTGTTTCTGCTGTCCCCTCTTCCCCTCAGCAATGTTGATTGTGTTGAAAAAGATTTGAAGCCGTAACGTGAACACTGAACCGGGGGGGGACGGGGGGAGAGAAAATGCGTCATTTTCACCAGCTGTTTGGTTAATGTCCCAAGAGTTTTGGCCAGGGTTGTAGCTCCAAAGTTGATTGATTGCTCAGAACGTAGTGAATTGACAGATGGTAACAAGTAAATAATCGATCGCCAAAAAATATATGGACCTGTTACTTGTTTGGAGCACCATAAAAAATTCACATTTCTCGGCATGTTAATTTTTTTTTTCACATAAAATAAAAGTAAAAAGTTATGGGGTAACACATGGATACGTTGTTTAGAAAACAATGAATCATGCAATAATTAAAATCTCCATTTATCGCTACGTTCAGGCTCCCGATGGTTGCACTAGACATGTACTAATAGCCTGCGAAGCGTCGAAAGGGGTAGGGGTTAGGGAAGGAAAGGTGTCCTTTTTACTGAAGTGGTTATAGAGAGTCAAATAAAGGGGGTAATGGAAGGCAGAGACCATCTCTAAGCGTCCATTTTACTCAGGTGTCCATCTTATAGAGATTCAAATAAAGAGAGAAAAGAAAGGCTTTTAGAATAAAGGCTTTTAGAATAAAGAGCATTCGGTTTGAAAATCAAAAAGGGTTAGAGACTACCTGCAAATAAAACTACTCGCTGGCCGAAGAATAAACTACCGAAATTATTCATACTAATGAATGAGTTAGAATCACATTCTTTATCAAATCTCTCTCAAATGAGACGAAAAGGAGAACGGAAAGCGTTACTCTTGTTAAGGGCATAGTAAAAGGACACAATAAGTCGTAGCTATTTCGTGTAGTTTACCCGTTGTCATGAACGGAAATTGCACATCTAGTTAGTTGTATCTGCGCCTCCAAGCAGGGTAATAAGCTCGTTCAAAGCCTCTTTATTTATGCAACAAATTAATAAAGGATTTTAACAGCAAAACAACCGCTGTAGCTTGTTCAAAACAATTAACTCCCTAAAGGTAAACTACCCCCGCTTTTAATGGACCTACTTGGTTTACTTTCACCTGTCTCTTAAAAACACATTGACGTCGTTCCATTGGAACCAAAAAATAGAAGTCTGAAAACCCTTGAATGAAGATGTCACAGATGTCGACAGAACGCATGTAAATTTACATGAGGTTAATTTGATTATTTCTCTACAAATTCAGCAACATTAACTACAAATAACATTAATAAAGAGATAAAGAGAAAAAAGTTAAATAAGAGTTGAACGAATGCCTAGCCCTAATCGATCAATATTTGGGAAGAAAAGGATTCTTAACCGAGAGTATATGCAGAAAACAAAAAAATTGTCGAGGGTAGACTTGTCACACCCCTATCTGAGCTACACTGGGTAAGCCAGCGTTCCTACAATTCCTAAAGAAACTTGGCGAACCGTTCATGAGAAACAAAACTTTGGCTCGGCTAGAAGGGCGACCCACCTAACCGGGTCATTTTTTGTCGATTGGTAGCAGATCACCCAACTAACCGGGATATCGTTACTCCGCCGCGTAAACTCGGTGAAGGAGAGACCATCAGACCATATATACGTGATCGCTGTTTTGGACAACCAAAGCCTTGATCTTATCCGTATTTACTGAAAAACCTACTCTGTTCCGCTTTTTGGATTATTTTTCTCTCTTCTACTTAATTTGTTTTTTCGCAAACGATAAATCTCTTAGATAGTCTGAAACTCTGACACGCTGTGAGCCATGCTTGGGATGAAAGATAGACATTCCTTGTTAATGGGAAGCGCCTAACTGTTTCAGTATTTGCATCAGTTTCTTTTGCTTTTTCTTGGTTTCCTTTCTCAATAATCATGCATTTCTTTATAAATAACTATCTATGCTTGTTGCATCTTGGGGTTCCTCCTTTTCCATATTGCCTTCTTCGTCACCACTTGCTTCAGGAGGCACGTTGTAATATGGATGATCTTCATTGTGTTTGTCTAGATCCAAGTATGGTGCATCCCTCTGCATTATCACCTCCAGTTTTTCGATCAGCTGAAAGAAACTGGGACGAGAGTAAGGTTCCTCCTTCCAACAGTCAGTCATCAGCTCATATCTGTTATGAATAAGAAACGAGGTCAATTACAGTTTCGATCCCTCGTTAGCCCGTGTTTTTATAACAGAGTAACCTGACCCTGTTTAGAAATGGGGCCCCTAACGCTTATGAAACTGAATCACGTCTCATCCACCAATTATCTGACATGCGCCGTTGATGTATATAGTTTTGGAATGCCCAGGCCTAAATCTTATTTCCAGCTAATAATGTGAGTAGGTATTCGCCCCTTGTGCAGTAATCAAAAACAGCCTTGGTTCTGGATTCCGTTCTGTCGGTTTCCTTGCCAGTGGACCATGGACTCGGGATTCCAATCATTAGAGGGACTCTGGATTCTTAGAACTAAACTCTGCATTCCAAATCCCAGGATTTCGGATTCCACTGGCTAAAAATTTCCCGGATTCTGAAACACGGATCACTTTACATGGCTGTTCAGCTGGATAAAAATAAAAAAATATAGCCAAATAATTTGATATTTCTCTAGTCTGGAGTGACGTTCTATGTAATTTGCAACAAAACAAAGGCACGGAAAAAACATCAAATCTGTTAATAAATAATTGTTATAAAACGATCTTAGTAAAGTAACGTACACGTCATCAGAGCACATGTCAGGCCTTTCCATGCGATAACCAGTGCCGAGCAGTCGATACAACTCCGTGTTGGTCAGCGTGGGGTATGGTACACCTCCTGGTAAAAAAAATGATAATCACATATTTATATGAATACATTTCATTTTTTCTGGAAAGCTTTTTTAATTGTAGATTGTATCGTCGTTTATTGACTATAATCAGAAACTCATGGGTTTCTGCTATAATTCACCATAGCAGGTAACTAGATAATATTGGTTTTAAGCCGTAAAACTTACCCAAGGTAGACATTTCCCAAAGAAGAACACCATAAGCCCACCTATGAATATGTAAAGAACCATTGTGTTTAGTCTGTTCATAGCCCACTATTATCTACTATTAACAATCATTTTTATTTGGTGAACGCACGACCTGACGCTATTGTCAACCGACTCATACTTCCCGCTCACTTTGCGCAAACTCACACCTTTCTTACAAATTTGCGGAAAGAGATGCTTTGAACAGGGGCATCCAACAACTGTTTTCTGTAAAATATCTGTTCGGAGAAGCAAAAATTCCCTAGAAATTTCTTTAGCCTGAGGAAGGCTAAAAATTTCTAGATGACCGTTCCATTCATGTACAATTTTCGAAGCATATCTAGTAAATTCCCTACGATTTTCTTAAGTTCAATTCTACGCATTTTAGTCTCCAGGTTTAATAGGCTATTTTTCTTAGGAAAAGGAAACCTAAAACTTTCGGATTCGAAAATGCGATGGAGAGAGGAATCAGAAAAATTCTCACTTCTGTAAAACTTAAAATTGCATCTAAAATCTTCGAGAAAATAATACTGAGGCCCTTGTAATTTCCAAAAGACTTAAGTTCCCCTAGGATGACCGAACAGATACAAAGTTTATAGCGCCCGCTTAGAATTCATTTCTATAGATTTAAAACGTCTCTGGATAGCCTAAAAAGTGTTTTCAATGCATTTAGGAGGAAACCATGGCTGGGTGCCGCTACTTCATTTGGCTGTTAGAACATCTCCCCTCAGTTTTAGAACAAACATAAGAAAGAGACTCAAATAACCAAGCCTCAGCCCAGTAACTGCTACAGTGGTGAAAAGGAAGCTCACGTCAATCTGACGTCGAAATCCACCAGCTAGTGCTGCCGTTTAAATTTTGTTAACCGTTTTGCTTGTCGCCCTCTGATTATTTAGATACAGTAATCCCTCAGATGAAAGTCAATTTTTCTTCAACTTTGCATAACCTATCTTTAAGGCCTGGGGAGACTCCGGCATGAAAGGGGCGGAGATACTCGTCGGAAATTTTGATTTAAACCCCTAAAGAAACTTTGATTACATGAATCAGGTATTACTAAAAAAAAAGAAATGAAAAAAAAAATAATTTCTTCAGGTCCATTCCTTAAAGTGCCCTGGCTCCAGAGGTCTGTTTTCAAGATAATTAGATAAGATAAACCATGCTTACCGTTTTATTTTACCCCTCTAAGTGAGACGACGAGGATCGATCACCACCCCTTTCATTTCGAAGTCTTCCCTGGAGTTAACGTCACGGTTATATTTCATGCTATTGTTTATTGCTTATTGTTTTGTTTGCCATAAGTTGTACAAAGCAAACAAAAATCTAATTATTTAAACTCTCATGGCAAGGATGCCCAAAAGAAGCCACCGGGCTTATAAGGAATGGCTCTCTCAGTTAAATAATTAGAACAAAATATTATCATAATTACACATGGGAAAATCAAAGGCAGAGCTACAGTAAATCTTTATAAAATATATTAGATAGTCGTACTAATCATAGTTGTAGGCTAAAAAAGGCGAAATGACAAAAAGAAAAAAATGAAAATAAAAGAGCAAAGGTAAAAAAAAAATACATATATATAGAGAGGATATTACACGGTGGCGCGAAGATATGAATTTTATTTTCGAGTGGCAAAACAATATTTTACGAACGAGCGCAGCGAGTGAGTAAAATATTGTTTTTGCCACGAGATTTCATCGATAAACTCACTTGTGAGATTATGGAAAATAAACTACTCGGGTCCCGGATGAAGTTTTTATGAATTTTACGAGTGGTATATTTTCCAGTAAAACACTCGTGTCCATATAATAAATAGAGGATATTACAGGGTGGCGAGAAGATATGAATTTTATGTTCGAGTGGCAAGAACAATATCTCACGAGTGAGCGAAGCGAACGAGTGAGATATTGTTTTTGCCACGAGAACATAAAATTCATATCTTCGAGCCAACGTGTAATGTTCTTTTTATTATATGGAGAAACCATTTCAACAAAAGCAAAAGGCGGGAATCGAGACGTCATTGAACGATACGACACTCACAAAGGTGACATACGGAAAATACGCCACTCGGGTCCCGGATGAAGTGGCGTATGGAATCTACGAGCGGTTTAGTTCCCAGTAAAACACTCTCCTCCATATAATAAATATATATAAATTACTATTTATGATAAGAGGAATGCTTTCAGCTTCCAGCAAAAGGAAGCGGTACTTGTTGCATTTCGAATTTGAAAACTAAGAGAGTTAAAAAATTTAGGACCTTGGAAACTGATGGAGAACTTATAAGTTATAAACCTGAAATTGTTTGTGACTGGAATTGTTGCATGACATCTAGCGAGTTTGTTACTTCTATCTGCGAAATTTTCTCGCGAGCCGAATTTCTGATAATTAAACATTTCAAAAAATGGTTCTCTTGCTCAGATGAAGTAATTGTTTTCTTACACATCACTTTTGGTAGTGTCAAGGCCTTGATAAGGTGATTCTGGGGCCATCCACTTCACAGGAAGCTTTTTGGACTTCCCTGAGCTGTATACATCTTCATATATCTGTCTCATCAACCCAAAGTCTGCCACTTTGACCTGGTTGCCATGGCCAACGAGGACATTACGGGCAGCAAGGTCTCTGTGAACAAACCTGTTTTCCGCGAGATGATTCTATTAAAAATTGAAGAAATATATGGCAAAATTGTATAATCATGAGAATAATGGCACACTGCTAGCATTAGTATAGGTAATAGCATGATTTGTAGTGATATTTGGCATAAATACTACGAGTGGTATTTCGAAATTGTTATACGTAATTTCACGAGCCGTTAGGCGAGTGAAATTTGAGACGTTTTTGAAATATCACGAGTGGTATTTATGCCAAATTTCACGTACAAATCATGCTATTATTTGTTTATACTACTAGCCACAAAAGGTTTGTAATTTTTCAAATTAAGCTGAAATACTACTGCCCTAAGCCAATCAAATAGCAGAAATTTCTCATGTTGTAGTATAAAAATAGTAAATAGCTGAAGGCAGGATCGAGCCCTTAATAACCTATGACGGAGGTACTGCTGAAGCCAAAGAAATATGGGGCAAATGAAACATACAATATCATGTGTGCATCTAGGAAAAACATTCAGGTTTGGACAAGTAATAGAAAAGCCGCGAATGAGTCAAAACTGTGGTCGACACACTGTAAGAAAATCAGTTTCCATTCAGGCTAGCCCTATAAAAAGAACTTTTGAAAGAAGGCCAAAAATGGATTTTTTAAAAATTCATTGCTAAAAGTATACATTCTCTATTTTGCCTATCGTTTTGATCAAAGCAAGGATCATTGCAATGTTGTCCAGAAAATAATAGTATTTACCATTCCTTGGGCTATCTGCAATGCAATTGAAAACAGTTGTTGGGTAGAAAAGCTCTTCTCTTCGTCACCGAGAACCTCGTCTGACTCCTTTAGGTTTTCGATTGAAACTGACATTGCGGAATTAAAAGGTTGACTTGCTGTTCCTGGTGAAGCTGATGGGCTGGATAGAAATTCTTTGTCAGTTACTTTGAATTTCTCATCCTAAATATTTTGATAAAAAAGTGAAACAGTATAAGTTGAATGGAGTCTGAGCGGTTCAGGTCACTTGGCTTGTTCGTAAATAAACGGCAATTAGCAACTGAAAAGTGTGCAGGAAGAACAAAACAGTTAGCGAAAAAGTACGTATGGAGAGTAGCTATTCTCGTTATGCATCCTTTCTCCCACCATCGACTAAAAATATACTTCATTTTAAAACAAATTATGCGCTACTGTCTTAAAGCAAGGAGATTACGAGAAATCGACGCTACGCCCTGCGTATCCACCTCACTGTTATCTTTTAACACTATTTCCCTGTTCGTTTGTGTCTTTTCCGCCTCCTTTACCTGTTCTTTAGTAATATATAGATTTAGCCAGGGCTAAAAGCGAGGCTCCCATTATATATTTGTAATTTAAATCAAACAATAAACTTGTATTCCACAATTCAGTTAACTTTAGAGCACATAGCACATTCATGTGACTTTTGAGGGAAAGGCTAAGTGATTTTAGAGAAAGATAATTTGCAAACAGCCCAAGAGTGAACAAAATCTTACATGGAGTTGATAACCTCATATGTATACCCAAAAAATAGCAATCATCTTCAGTCACATTTAAGAGCCATAATGGCTCTTGATCACCGTAAGATTAATTAGGCCTGGAAAAAAAATCAGGTTGAATTTTTTTGCGTTCGACAAGTTTACTTTACAAAATCTTGCCAACAAATCTGGTTGCGTGTAAACCAACCTTTTATACCATTTATACATCACATCTGAGGTGAAACAGTACTATGAGGAACTGTTTTTATCATACAGACCTCGGACAGAATTCAGTATTTCACAATTTTGCAACAAAAATTGCACTCATTCAATATTCAGGACGATCAAAGCACGCGTGGGCTTTTAGCTAAACCGTTAAAAATATGTCCAAATTCACATATACAGCCAGCCGGTTGTCACTTTTGCAGTGCGAGCTGTAGCGAATGTTTGAACGAACATACTAAAGTTAAGCTCCAACATAATAAAGAAATTACTATGTTTATTTTTTATTTAACGGTCTTATCGATCTGTAATCTTTAAAAGCGTTTGATACGCGCGGCATTTTGAGTACTCCTGCAAGCGATGTTTATGAACGCCTGAAAACAAACGGCAAAGCGATGAAAATTAGATGAGAGACTACCAACAATCAATAAAGAAAATATAATTCGGCGAAACATATACAGAGACAACATTTTTCATTCACGGAGACAAATATTGAAAAAATCCTGAGTCTTCAAGCTTAAAGCTTAAGTTTATGTTTTAAGCCGCCTTCCCGGTATTTACTTTTTTCACAGATGAACTCGAGGCAAGAAAATCGCTCAAAGCTTTCTTTTAGTACCAGAATTATAACTAAATGTTCTTTGGAACGTTTTCTTTCTATCTGCGGTGAGAAAATGTCTAAAGACTTTTTAAAGTTGTGTAAGCTTATATCAAGTTTACCTGATTCTTTGTCAGATCAAATTGTCTCAAATCTTACAAACGTGCATAAACTACATAGCCGCATAAATTACGCTCGACTTCTTTAAATTAGATATAAAAAACAAACATCAAACACAATAATTACTGAGGCTTACCATTCGAGATGCAGCTCCTGAAAGGTATCAAGTAAGGCCAGTATCGCTTCAGAGTTTTCAACCTTTACGCATCAAGCAAGGTGAAAAACAAAAACGTTGACATCCGAAATCGGATTCCCGACTTTGACAAGTGATTTATTAATTTCTCAACCAAAAACCAACTAGCCATGAATAACAGAAGGCTCCTGATAGCAGCTAAATTTCATTTTGTGCATCCAGTGGAAAAAGACAGTTAAAAACATCACAAGTTGACACAAAACTCTCTCAGCTTCAGCTGTCAAAGTAAACAAGATTCAAGATGCTGCATAAATTTTCCGCATGAGCTCACCTGTCAAATTTTGACCAATCAGAGCATAGAAAATGGACGTAGAGCGTGACCAACGCGTGACCATGATGAGCAAAGTCAAAAGCAACTGTCTTGCCTGTAATAGCTGGCTGAATTTTCGGGTCCGAGGTCAGGTTTAAATCAAAATTTTAATTGTGCGGCCCAAAAACAAAACATATTTCATATGAATGAAAAAAATCAAACTTGAGCCTGCGATCATTTGAAAACTAGTAACTTGTCAGCGGATAACTTCAAAAAATACTTGACGTCGATGGGTTAACACCTGAGCCCGCGATACGGTCAAGTGATACTGGTCAGCGGATACCCTGTTTTGACAGCTGTCAATTAATCAAAACATTGATGTCTAATGGATGTGTGCATTATCAGTTTTCCTGTGCTCCCAAACTAGCTAGAAAGTATGAGATTGAACATTGATCGCGATCTAGTAAAACAACTGGTCAGCGGACAGCTTCCAAATAACTCACGTCACCTTGATGAGTTGCCACATGAGCCCCCGATATGGCAATGCGATACTGGTCAGTGGCTATCCTGTTTTGACAGCTGTCAATTGACCATATCGTGAATGGCCAATGTAAAAGATGTGGATTTGCTAAGACACGCCTGAGACACCCCTCCCTTCCTTTTGATAGTCTCCCCTACCCTACCCGTACAATCTGTAGACGCGTACGTACGTACGTACGCTCGGTCAGTCACGTGACAACCAAAAGAAAAGAGGTTGACCATATTCCATGAGTATGGGGCGAAGCGCGCGTGGGAGCCCCGCTAAAATTGTTTTCCTGTACGAGAGAAAGCGGAAAGAAAAAGAACATGTTAACTGTCTATTATCAGAAATTTCAATACAGGTAGATCAGAGGCTCCGCCCGAAAGGTCTCAGGCTTCAGGAATATAAGGCGGTAGAGATTATACTTGTTGAAGTCAAAACGAAAATGTTGGGAAATTTGTCATTTAGGTATTTACTTAAAAGAGCCTTTTATTAAAATGTTGCGTACTAGTGCACCATATGGATAATTGTATTTGGTTTTCTTATTTAGGCTCCAGTAGTATCCATCATTAACTTCATTCCAAACATGTTGTTTGAGCTACAAAAAACGCAGCAGATCATGCACCGAACCCTCTCCCCAGTACGGCGGAAGCGGGTGGGATGGAACCAATGAGCAAGTCGAACGTTGTGTCGGCAAAGATTGTAAGTGAACTCAGTTTTCTTAAGAAGGTATGTGAAAGGAGTACCATTTTCAAATGGGAGGTACAGAGAAAGGGTACACTGTATTAGTTGTCCAAAAAGGTATACTAAATAAAGTGCTATTAAGTTGTTATTGGGACGGAGCCTTCCTGTAAGGACGTTTCCGAAAGCCCCCTGCCCCCCCCGAGAAAAACAAACACCCAAACGAACAGTCTGGACCAAAGTAAAGGATATAATTTATTATTAAGAGCAGATAGAGCTGGTATGTGCAAAGTTCAGGAACTTACTTGATATCTGCATTCCCCCTGATCGTTCAAAATCTCTTTGTTGTCATATGAACGCTCGGAGGCTCGATGTTTGTTGATCTTGATGTCCAGCAATTAACGACGTCAGTTTCAATGCAAATAAATTAAAGACGATGTCAAAATAGATGCGCGTTTACAATGACCTAATAGCAATATGCACGTAAAATTTAAGCAACCAAAACGATACTCCAAAGATGACCTAATCGTTGAGTTACTTCTTTAAGAACTCGAGCACATTTCCTATTACCACATAAAAATATTGAGTTGAACAAGGAGAGAGGGGCCATCTCTAAGGTAAACATAGGTTCACTGATCACCACCAGTTATCGCAAAAAAACTCGCAAAGTTGAAAAGAGTAAGCAGTAAGGGGAAACAAGCCAAAGGAAAAAACAAGATTAAAACAAAAACTATTAACAGAAAAAAAATGTACAAATTGAGAAACAAAAAACTGCTTCGATTGGAGCGGGAGAACCTAGTTCATCTGTACCTGCAAGCAACTCCTTAACCACTGCACCACGGTGCCACTCAGTGTTTGGTGAAGTAAATTGTTAAAAAACCGTTTTTCTCTGCCATAGACGCTGTTAGGAGCTGGTAGAGCTGTATTTATCATGAGTTGAAAGATACGTTCGAGGAAAAATTAGGTTAAGCGAGTATTTCAAAGCCATTTCGTATTATTTGGGGTTCAAAAGACCGGTCGTTGTAGAAAATCGATCAAACTAGCTAGCTGTACTGAATTTGGTGGAGAAATGAGAAATAAAAGGGGCCCACACTCTCGAAGAGGTTCATCAGAAGTACAGCCGATTTAATTGGCGAAAGAATATGGAATATAAACGTGTGTGACCTCTGAATTGAACCTCCTATTCTGGAGACTAGGCGTTGGTTATTCTGGAGAAAAAATGAACTTTATAAATTTTTTATGCCCTTGCTGGTCCCGTAAAGAAGATGACGATTCCGTAACACGGTCCGCGACACAAATAAACAAAATTACACAATGACGGGCACAAAATACCAAGGCGGATTACACAAGCACATAGAAGCAACAACAAAGCTCACACACTTATGATCAAATTAACGATGGACAGCAATATTTGCCTAGTTTTAATTCTTATCCCCGACCTCTCTTGCTCTAATGACCATAGAGTCCCTTACAAATTTGCACAAGCGACTCGAACCTCTCGCCCGTTACTATGTGACGTCAAGCTGGTAGTGATGAATCAGTCAAAGACAAACACATGAAACAATAGAGATTGCCCCTCGCCCCTACGCTGTACTAAGGATACAGTCGAATCTCCTCACATCTAGAAACAACTGCCATCTTGGTCACAGAGGTGGTCATTATGAAACTGAAGGGTTGTAGTACACTTTTGGAAAAAGGGTACAACTTCTTTATTTCATAGATATTATGAAAGTTCTTTTCAGACCAAGATTGAACCCAATATCAAGCCACCTTGGCCGAAAAAGCTTGCCCATTTGCCGAAATATTATTCCACAGAATTTGCCCTTACGGAAAAAAAGCAGTCCTGTAAGGCCTCCCTAGATAATTTCTACACTGATGGCCACATGCTGGTCAATCGTTTGAGAGCTTTGAGTTGAAGATTGGCGTCCTACAGGAATGTCGCCTTTCACCCCTGTTGTTTCTTCCTGGTCCGAATGGATCATAAAACCACAAGGATGGGGCCGGAAGGAACAATAGGATTGAGTAATTGAGACTTTGACTTTGACTTTGCTTGTGACTTGAGTCACAGCCTCACGTGACAGATCTAAAACAAGACGAAAAGACTGGGAACTTGGCTAATAACACTCCAGTCTCATTATGTGGATAGCCCACAGAGGAACTTGACTCCTTCGCCTATCCAGGCAGTTTGTTAGAGGAGGCACGAGCCGAGATATCACTGCTAGTGGGCAAAGTTATGGCAGGCTTTATTACCCTCCAGAACTTTTGGGCACCAAAGGAAATAGAGACAAGAACAAAACTGTCTTTAATTCAAATGTGAATTCCATCTTCTCTACGGACGATTACTTCCCTGGATTAGATACATGGTGAATGACAAGACATTTCAAAAAATTCAGGCCTCATTTGTTCAAACGGAGGATACCGCTATCCAGGTATAAATTCTTCTATCTCGTGGAATCATAATAGGTTTCCCTAATACTTATCCACTGGAAGTCGGGTGATTTATCGGGTGGATTCGGCTACTCAACATTTGGCCAACTGGGACCAGACGTTTTGTCAGCTGTTTTGCGTGGCACAATTAATTTTAGTTACGAGCAGCTGGCCCGAGAAAGTAAAAAAGGAGATGTGACTGAAAGGAGTTTGAAAACCAAAGGAAAACATATTCGAAGGGGTAAGTAGGGTTGGATTGAGCATACTCTAAAGAAACAAAGAATCACCACGCCAGGCATTGACCTAGACGCCCCAGGCTCAACGGGAGAGAGGGTTATCTAATTATTTGAGTGGAGTGCTTGAAAACTAGCAAAATAAGCTAAGTGCACGTCCCATTATAAACAAACCTCAACATTAAGAACAGCTACGGGAAGGAAGTAAGAACAGCCCAGAGCGGAGTTCGATGAAGGAAGGAGTTTTTCAGTTTTAAAATTGCGTAATTTTCTTAAGTTTTCTCTGTTACCTCTTTTCTTCTGCAGCGAAGCCACGTAAGAAGGTCACCAAACGGAACGTATTCTACAACCAGGAAGTTTTGATCCTTAAGTGTGTACCATCCAACCAAGGATACAATGCTCTTGTGCGAGCCCAACAACTTCATCTGCTCGATTTCGAAGGTGAACTCTTCTTTCTGCGCGTCAGATGGATCATCTAAGAACAATTACACAGACATTATTTTCATTCTTTAATGTGACGGCATTATGTGCTACATTCATTTCTTTCACACCCCATTCGTCTTTTAACTCACAATGGACAGATATATATTCGTCGATGGTATAACGAAATCTCGTAAATAAGTTGGCAAAGTTTTGATTGGTTGACCGACCATCGTGTCATCATAGATACGTGCCTACGTACAACTGTATGCATATTCGCATTTTGGTTCTGTCTTCGGGGGAGAAGATTATTGCTTGTTTTTCTTTTGTATTGTAAGTTTTCAATGAAAGGAAACAAAGAAAGTAATTAATAAAAGGAAGAAAATTGGAGAGGGGATTGAGTATGAAGCACAAATATGATATAAGATTGTTGATTTTGTTGTCTTTTTTTAATGCAAGCATTAGTTAATCAAATCCTTCGGAAGGCCGGTTCAGCGGGATATTTTGTTCTCCTTTCAAGTGCGGTGTAATTCGGTTGGGCAGAAAATTGTTTACTTTTTAAAAAATTGGGGTTGTTACATTCAAATGGCGCCAAAATAATTCACAAAAAAAGAACTCATGAGTAGTATAGGGCGCGCCGAATTATCCTTTTTAGCCGGCAGGAAAGCATAAACGACCATGATGTCATTATTAGCCTTTTGTCTTTATCTCATGAATAAATTGAGGGAAGATCCTCATTAAGATAGAGTCACTCGCTATATTTAGGTGCTTTAACCCGTTGGACAGGTTTTTTAGTTACTTCAGGAGCAAAAATTGGTGCGATTCCCTTGCAAGAAAGGATAATTCAGTGCGCCCTTTACTACTTTCGTGGCTTTATCTTTTGTTAATGAGCAATATTTCTTACCAAGTAAACCTTTGACGGCAACAACTTGCGGTGGCTCTTTGTCGGATAGTAAAGTTCTCTGGATGTTTACCGGTTTCTGGGTAATCGGGTCCGATTTTTTTCAGTCGGACCCGAATATTAACGCGGACCCGATTTCATTTAATCGAACACGATAACAAATCGGGTCCGAATTGTAGTCGGGTCCGATATATTTCGGATCGGATCCCAAAACTAATCGGGCTCGAATTGCTGTTAAATCGGGCCCGATAAAGTAATCGGACTCGTTTTAAATTAATCGGGTCCGACTTGTTTTAAATCGGGCCCGATTTCTGAATGTCTGATCCTGTCAGAGGGAAACTCAATCGGGTCCGATTTCTCGGTAAATCGGACTCGATCGTTTTGACAGTCAAAATGGGGGGGAGGGGGGAGAGGGTAGGTAGAGAACATCTTCAAAGTACGGAAAAAGGTATATTTTTCAAAGGAAAAAGTAACGGAAATGTTTCTTCATAAATAGAAGGGTGGAAGTTATTATCTCGTCGCTTCTCGTCCCTAGGGAAAAAAACAAAACAAACCAAAAAAGACAGGTAACGTAAAATAACCACTGGTAATTCTCATGACGGAGAGGCTGCTTAATGTCTCCGCCAACCCGAAGATGTCTCAGTTTCACCCCGAAAAAAATAGCCGCGTGAATCTGAAGTTAAGTTATTAGGCTGAGGAATACATGAGTGTATCAGGTTCCACTAACGCTCAGCAAGCTTACTTGAAACTTGATTCACTTAGTTTCCAAACTCTAATCAGAATTCGGGGTGGGTGTTTGGATTCCGCGTTTTCCGCAAACCCCTTTCATGGCCATCTAGGCCATTCTCCCTAAAACTTCGCGAGTTTCTGCCATACGATAAAAGCATGTGATACTAATAGCTTCGCTAAAATTATGATTGACCACAATCAATGAAAAAGAAAAAGGGAAAAGGGATTTTAAAACTTAGTGTGGTCTTTAATCAAAGGACAAATTTTGAATTTTATCTATTTACTTTTTGAAGGGGTTTTGGTGGGGGGGCAGGACTTGTGTGTAATTGTATCCTGGCTCAACTCTAGCGATTTACTTCCCACTAAAGATGGTGTCTATACTTGATTGATTGTTTGTTCCTTTTGTCAAAAGGGAAAAAATATGCCTTTATTTTTCTCCCATTTCAACAGACGTTTTATCTGATCTAACTGTGAGGAGAAATAAGAAGGGGACTAACGTTCTAGTCCCCAGATTGTCTCGTCCCTGCCCCGCTGCCATAACTTGTGACAACCAAGTGGCAACCTATGTGATTTTATTTCTAAAATCTGTACTCGTACTCTCTATCTACGCATTAATCCATATGTCAAGCGTTTGAAACGCCCGGTTTGATATAAATGGTGGCTTCCCTTCAACAAAATCGGAATGTTACTGAAATACAAAGCGGTTTTTCTTTAATACACGTGAGGTAAGTGTTCAAGCAAATAATAATTATTAAACTATACCCTGCTAGTCGGCGTAAGCGTAAGTTATACTCAAGTCGTCAAGGAAAACCTTTTTTTTCTGCAATGACTGAACATTAACGTTTGCTGCAGGTCTTAGGCTTTATATTTTTCACATGGCCCAAATGAACTTCATAAAAGGTCAAGTAAACATTGAACAATTAGCCGGCTCAGGCGACGTGAATATCGGCGAATAGTCACTGAGACGACGTCGAGGTGACTATTCGCCGACTATTACTATACTATTTTCGATATTCATCAATGTAATTATACTAATAATGGTTAAACTTAAAGACTTACGTTTATGCTGAACGCATTTCATTTATCATTGCATGCCAACTTCGGTGATCTTTTAATACAACCAGTTTAAAAATTTGAATCGACAGCTTCATGCAGTCACACAAATTAAACGGAACTGGAGCTCAACTGAAACTGATAAGCTTATAACACTATTTGTGCAAAAATTTCCGGTTACTAAAACTGTAAGAGTTTCTACCCTTCATATCACGTACTCATGAGGAATGGTAGACACCTTAAGATGCACAGATTCAGTAGGTGGGTATGCCTGCCAACTCTCATGCATTGTGCGCGAGTCTCACGCCTGCAGACTAAAGACATCAATCTCGTACTTCAAGGACAGTTTCTCAAACCTGCCTCACAAATCCAGACAAATTGTTCTTAAATACGTGATGAGTGACAAAAGTTTAATTCAATTTCCACAATTAATATTCCAGGCTTTGAATGATGACTTTTGTGTTCCAACAAAATCAAAACACGCTAAAGTTGGTGTCTTTTACACCAGTTTTGAAAGTGCTCAAAGGCCGTCAGAACATCTTCGCAAGTTTTCGTGAAGGTCCACAAGGCTCCCGAAAATGTACAGAAAACCTCGGGAGTTCACTGGGACGGTCATGCTTGTGGAAAGGCAAAAATCTGACACATTTGACCAGAAAAAGTTGGCAGGCATAGAATGAATTGTGTCTTACCAGGAAAAAAAGCCGGCTACCTCTTAGAAAAGAGATACTATTATTGCCAACTTAATTTTGCGAAATTACTATGTTTGGCTATCTGTTTCCATGGACTGAATAGATGCATCTTAAGGTCCCTACAATGTCAGTAGGGGATTAAACTTCATCTGTCTCCCTCTCTTTACATATTTTGTCATAACTGCCATTTAAATAATTGCCGATGGTTTCCTGGTAATTTTCTATGCTAATTTGCATTCTATGACATGTTTTGAACCTTACTTGATTGTATGTTTAATTTTTTAAAAAATATTTCTTTTGAAAGAGGTTTAAAATGCTCTCGACTACATATACTCTACATGCAGCCTAAAAAATTAATGTTAAAAAGCTATTTTGTTTTGTTTTTTTCTTTCACCCAAAAAGTTATGGTAATCTTCCAAACTTTGTTACGTCCATTTTGAAATCACTGGTAATCCCTGCAATCTGATAGCCTCTAAACCGTTATCTGTATAAAGGACCTCATTCATGCTCTTAATTGTATCATTTCTGTTCTGGGTACAAAATGAAATGTGGTGGCCTTTTTGTTATTGCTTTTCATCAAACCAGCTTCTAGATCAAATAAATATTGCCACTGGCTAAATTCTGTGATTTCAAAATGGCTGTAATAAAGTGACAATTCTAGTAGTCTTCTTGCATCATGGTCTGAAATCGTAATATTGTGAATAGACCTTTTTACCGATATTGTTGCCATATTGAATTGAAACCCAGGGGGCATTCGCTCAGTATTTATGCATGATTTTCGGGCAAAGAGAAACATCAAAACATGGTACAGCCATCTTTATCTTTTTTCCCTTTAAGAAAAATTGGGCCAAGAAGTGGGTGTAAATAATGAGTGAGTATATCCAATAATACTCATGCTGCTTGATTAATATGGCTGCCATATTGGTGCAAAAGGTCTGTTCAGACACCATCACATTACTGTGCATCAGCTTTTTTCTTTTTTTCCCTTCTGTCTTTCCTGCTTCTTGGATCTTTCCTCTTCTTTCTTTTTTCTCGATGGCTGTCTTCTTCTGAAAAAGAACAGTCCACAGTATTTTTCCATTAATGGTAACTGTTCCACATATATACCTGAGTACTACTTTCTCAACTTTTTTATGTTTTTCATGTTTTAAATCTTAGACGGAATATGTAAACTTGTTACAAGAAGATGATATACACACATTCCTGACATGGTAAAAATGGAGCTAACAGAACTCTAAGTTGATCCTTACACTAACTCAAAAGTTAAATTAATTCTTCCACTGTAATTTAACCCTTTTTAATTCAAGCCCCCTAGAACTCATGCTCTTTCGAAATAATTTGTGTTTCATTTGTCTATGTATTATTAACTTATCTCATTTAAATAACAGTTAATGGCCTTTTCACAACAATAGCATGGTGAAAACTTTTCCTTACCTTCTGCATGAGGGGGGAGAGTCAATGATGTTGGGGTTGTTGATGGGGTGGCCGCGGTTTTGATATTCATGCTGGGAGGGGCAGTGGATGTTGTGATGGTGGATGACAATGTGATGGATGAGGTAACAACTGATGCTGCAGTGGATGATGTGGTATTTGTTGATTTTGTGGTTGATGAGATGGTTTTTGTTGATGTCGTGGAGGTGGTAATGTGTGTTGTAGTGGTTGTTTTGACCTTTGGTGAAGTCAGGCATGCTGCTGGTGGTTTGCTCGTTGGACTTGCACCTATAACATAATGAAAGGTAGAAGATATCAGAAGAAAGTATTTTTAAAATATTTATTTCAAGTCAAAAATTATGGTCGGGTTGACATTTTTAACGGTGGTTGATTCTAGGTCTTTGCGTTCAAGTCCTAATTCATTTACAAGTTTCTCTTTTGTTTTGGGGTATGGTAATATATTCTAATAACGTTGTAACAAAGAAGAAATGAAATTTATTAGAGATAAAAAAATTAACTACACTACATCATGTCTATGTTATATACATGTATGTTGCAGTTAATTCCCTTGTATAACAGGGAGGGTGGTAAGTTCATGAAACAATAGTATTAAAAATGATAGAAATATAATTTTTATTATTTCAAAAAGACACCTGTAATATTTAACCCTTTTTGATTCAAGCTGTCTAGAACTCATGCTCTTTCAAAGTAGTTTGTGTTTCATTTGTCTATGTATTATTAACTTATCTCCATTTAAATAATAGTTAATGGCCTTTTAAACAACAATAGCATGGTGAAAACGTTTTCCTTACCTTCTGCATGAAGCGGGAGAGTCAACGATGTTGGGGTTGTTGATGGGGTGGCCGAGGTGTCAGTGGTTTTGATATTCGTACTGGGAGGGGTAGTGGCTGATGTGATGGCAGATGACAATGTGGTGGATGATTTAACAACTGATGCTGCAGTGGATGATGTGGTATTTCTTGATTTCGTGGCTGATGAAATGGTTTTTGTGGATGTCGTGGAGGTGGTAATGTGTGTTGTAGTAGTTGTTTGGAGCTTTGGTGACATCAAGCATGCTGCTGGTGGTTTGCTGGTTGGACTTGCATCTATAACATAATGAAAGAGAGAAGATATCAGAAGATAGTATTTTAAAAATATTTATTACATGTCAAAATTTCATGTCAAATCAAATCATCATGTCTATGTTATATACATTAATGTTGTAGTTGATTCCCTTGTAGAACAGGGAAGGTGGTAAATTTCATCATAGTTCATGAAACAATAAAATTAAAAAATGATAGAATATAATTTTTCTTGTTTCAAAAAGAGATCTGTAGACTTAAAACAAAGGATAGAGGGAAATTGTGGTATTGACAAGAGTGTTTGTGGAAAATAATTATTTTCTGTCATTGCCTCTTGTTCATGTAATAATTACAATTTTCATTTACAGGTCTGTCGATGGTGCAAGAAGTGATCTGTATTATTGTGAACTTAATAGCCAGGCACGTTTTGGTAGTTATACTTCATTTCCATGTACCCTGATAAATACATTGAATTGATTACCCTGAACTGTCTTGGAGAGGTCCTCTTCTGAAGTTCCACAAGGAATGTTCCCTCTGAATTGAACCTGCAAAAAAGAGCAAAACAGAAGGGAGGAATGCTGTCCAGATTATGGCCACCCTGCCAACCCAAAGAGGGCAGTCTGTTTGTTCAACATTGAACTGGACCAGAAGACTGATTAAGCATTAGTTGGTGAGTAGTGAGCTTCACTGTTAGTGTCAACTGGACAAATTCATGTTGATTGTGAACTGTCCAACTCAGGCAGATAGGGGTGGAAATGCCCATTGAATTTGGAATCTACGGTGTATTAAAGAGTACTTTACAGGCTCTTAATTATCTAAAATTATTTTGTTATTTTTGAGAAGAGGGTGTTTAGATTGTGTTTGTTTGGTAAATAGACATAAGACTTTGTATGCAATGATAGTTCATAACTGAGTCAGTTTATATAGAATAATATATAATTTATTGAGAAGTATCTAGCTTCTTGTTGATTTTTTTTGGTTTGTTTATTTCTCTGTTATGTATCATAACTACTAAATTTATATCATTTTATTTTTCTATCAAATAAACTTTTACTAGTATATAATACTAATTTCTTCCTTTTAATTATGACTGTTATACATGTACTTTTATTTTTAGCCTTGTTTATGAAGTACACATTCAAATTAAAGAGGTTTAAGGTATACATTAAGCTAGTTCCTTTAGTGTCTAAAGTTATCATTCAGTGTTGAGGATACCCTTTATCTGTAACCTGACTGCAGTTAACCCATTCACCCTGTCAGCTGACATATCAACCTCATCCCCAACCTGGACCAATAACCTTTAGCCTCCTCTCCTAGCTACATGTTGTTTCGATCTCGACCATGTGAAAAATTCTATTACTTAATATTAAGTCTTCTATATTTACATCTGGAGGTTCATTGTTCTTCTTTCTTTGATGGTGCCTTCTTGTTACCTCTTGTTAGTTGGTAGTTTGTATCCCCACCATGCTCTTTGGCTCTGAGAGAAGTCATCGTGTATCAACCATGCCTTAACCATTGAACATTCCTTTGCAACTTTCCAGGTGTATTCCATTGTTTCTCATTATTTTCGTCTTGACTGTGTTCATCTTTGGTTGTACTCTTGTCGCTTGTTTGCAATTCCCAGTGGTTATGACTTTGCGTGACTTTTTTTTTTTTAAGTAGCACAGTGTTATCTACTGTAATAATTTATTCGGTGTATTTTCATAAATTGCATTTTTATATCAAGTTCACAATTATTTAGTGGTTATTGAATGTTGATTTATTGTTAACTTGCGTTTTGGATTTGGTATTTGATAACTTCCTACATCAACTACTCATTTTAGAATTATTACATCGATGTACGGTATTTGCTTGAGGGCATTCAGTTAACTTAATATTAAGAGTATGCTTATGCATTATTATCGTTCCCTGCCGGCATTATTTACGAATGTTTAACCCATTTACCTAATTATTATACCTTTTTGGTAAGATATCCTTTCCCTTATAAAGATGTATTGTACATAAATATTTTTTTATGACAAGTAATAATAGCTTGGAAAGTCATCTAGTCAAAGGTCATACTGGGTAGTCAGTGTTGTTGTAAATGCAGTCTTTGATTAATTTAGTATTTTGTGTTACATGTTATGTTATGTTCCCAAGAGCCTGGTGGCAAAGATCCTCGCTCACGTAGAGCATGGACACAGAGGACCTGGCTCCATTAAGAACCCAGTCTGCGAGGGTTATGTTCCCAAGAACCTGGTGGCAAAGATCCTCGCTCACGTAGAGCATGGACACAGAGGACCTGGCTCGATTAAGAACCCAGTCTGCGAGAGTTATGTTCCCAAGAACCTGGTGGCAAAGATCCTCGCTCACGTAGAGCATGGACACAGAGGACCTGGCTCGATTAAGAACCCAGTCTGCGAGGGTTATGTTCCCAAGAACCTGGTGGCAAAGATCCTCGCTCACGTAGAGCATGGACACAGAGGACCTGGCTCGATTAAGAACTCTAAGGTTAGATGTCCAGAAATTCACGGGGTTAATAGGTGTAGGTTTCTGTTTAAAATAGGAATAAATAGAAATAAACGTTACAACTAAAATAGTTTCTTTTTCATTTTCAATTTACAAAGTGCTGACATTTTAGTGTCATCTCAAACATCAGTTTCCTTGGGTTAGATATAGTAACCTTCTGCTGTTTCCCTTAGTAAGCTTCTTTTACATATCTGATTCTAGATAGCTTATTAGATATTATTGTTATGGTACATTTGCATGTGCCAACATCTGTTTGCATTCCCCCTTTACCTCAAATGACCCAAGTAGTCTAACCATGTCTGCTTCATCCTGTGTGATAAAGTAGAAATCTTCTTTCAGCAAAGGTTTTTACTATCAAAACTCAAGCAACTTTATCCAGATAAGATAAATGATAATGTACCATACTTACACGTTCCACAAAACTCAAAACTTCATGGCCCTTTAGTCGCTCCTTGTGACTTATACATGTAGGTCTGGACTCTTTATGTAACGTAAAAAAGAGAGGCATCTCATCAGCCCCCCCTGCCCAGTCATATACTTCCTGTAAAATAAAACAAAAACCGCAGTGACTTAAAGAAATATTCATTTAGGCTTTGGAGGTAGTTCACTGCTATTTCAATAACATGACCACACTCATCAGGCAATGTTTTAATAGTTATTGATCCTCTTAAGTTGTGCACCCTTAGAAATTGTTCTTGGCAATTTACCCAATCATGTTATAGTTTAGGATAATAGATAAATAAGGATATTTGTGCCGATGTTACCTTCTTATCATGAATTAATATTATCTATAATATCATTTCCTTTATTTATTACTTTCTTATCTGTCTTTCTTTGCCAATGCTACTTTATTTAGCTTTGGCTAAATACAAGTGAAGTTATTAGGGAAATGCATGGCCCTTTCAGTATCCTGTTACTGATATGATGCTTCGGGTGCTCTCAGTGACTAATAATTTATTAAAACGCTACATCAATTTCAAAACCTAAAGAAAATACTGTCTTTTACTCGAGATGTTGCCTATTGAAAAGTATAACAATATTGTGAAAATGAAATGATCAGCATGTTGAGAGCGTGTGGCAAAGAAAAATCTGAGTCCCTTTTAGGATTCGAACCTATGATCTCCCAAACACAGGGCAGGCGCTCTACCCACTTGATCTACAGAAAACTCTTTTTACAATATTATTGCTTCGGTACCTGATAGAAGGCAGTTTCACTAAATTTGCGGGACATTAATGGGCGGCCCTGAACCAAGTCGCACACTATCACTTTGTAGCCTTCTTTGGGCGGGCGAGTTATCCTCTGGCGTCTCATCTGCCTTACCTTGTTAAGAAAAAATAAACAAAGCAAAACAACATTCAGCCTATTTTATTTTGCTTTAAAATCAAAACGGTTTTGTATGGACTTAAAAGTTAAATTATCAACAGTTATCCCGATGTGAAATAAACAATGTATCAGTGAGCAGTACAATTAATTTGGAAGTGAGTACATGTCTACTGATGTACTGTTAAACCTCCCTCACCTGTTGGGCTTGAATAGAGCTGGAAATTGCCCGTTTTTTCCTGCAATGAAAAGGTCACATTCAGCCAAATATCAGATATAGTAACTGTTTTTGGCTTTCAGTTTATTGATGAGCTTAAAAGACAGCAGAGTGACTAAGGGCTTTCCTTCAACGATGTACACAATTGTTAAGGGTGCTTCTGGACCAGCTTGCTTGCCAAATTTTTTATTTCTTGAGAATATCAGTGTTTGGCATAACCTGGTCTTTTTTGTTAGGAAATGGAATTAGGCAATCTAGAGAATGTTCCAGATTATGTCAAAGGTCATGTTTGGAGATTTCTAACTTCAGGATTGTTATGTGATATTTAATTACTTGGTTTATTGACAGTGCTAAGATCAGGGGTAACTGATAAAGGTGTAGTCTTAAATTTAAAAAAAATTAATAAACAACTGAACCTTCAAAATCAGCTATTTCATGCCTCTAAGGATTGCTTTTCCATAACTTACAGCTAAATCTCAAAATTGACTTTACCTGTTTTTTTTTTTTTTTTTTTTTTCATAGCCTCCTTCAATTTAATGTGTAACTTTTGCATCATATTAGGTATGTTACCTCTGTTGTTGGTGAACAGCTGCCCTTTCTAAAACTTTTTTCAAAACGGAGCCCACTTCATCAATGTCTGCATCTAAATAGGGTAAGGGTACAGAAAAGAAAATGATTGCTTTCATTTAATTCTACCTTCTCCTTCTTTGCTTGCAATAATTGTCTTATAAAACTTGAACCTTCCAGTTGATATAATCATAGTTTGATCCTTGTTCAGGTTAGCTGTTTGTGGTACTCATGAGATCTAATCCTTCAGCTGTATCTCTGTATGTAAAAGCTATTGAAAAATCCTTGCTTTCCAGTTTGAGGCTCCATGTATTGGGGTTTTGAGTTAATTCAAGAATTAAAGGACATATGGCAATCTTTTCTCACCATAACTGTAACATTACTCATTAATAAGCCTTGAGCACGTGCTGTTGTATTACAGGCATATCGTTCTAACACACACACACGATCGTGACAGCTTTGATCCCGTTTGAAAGTGGTTTAAAAATTTATTGTTATTGACATTGACCACGACGATTCTTGCTCCTCTAAAATTACCTGAAATCTGTCCCAACAACGAAGGACTTCTACCCACTGACGGGACCAGGAAAAGTATCCTTTCTGTGCGTGGGTCACCACCATAAATGTCCATAACTAACAAGGATAAATAATTTACAAGTAAACGTCTTGTCAATAATTTCTGATTAAGTCATTAATCCAGTTGCCTGTTATTTAAACAAAGAGATGTTTGTGATTCGATAAGTGTTACCTTATAGTTCCACATGGCCTAATGACTCCCTAGCAAAAATCTATTAATATTATAGTCTACTACACCTGTACGCAGGTGTGTGCACTGTTCTTTCAAAAGAGGTTTTATATATATAGCTGTCATGGCGGCTGGACCGACCTGGGCGAGCTCGCTACAATTTCTAGTACTCCTGCTTGGAACAGCAGTTTTAATCCAAGAGAGTATAAGTGGCGACGTTTTAGGGTCTTACCAGGCTACAAGCGTCTCAAAGACGTTTATTGCACCTGAATTCGTCTCATATTTGACAAGCCACAGAAGATTTAAACCTCGTGCTAAACGATTTACTTCACGGAGGGTCCCACACACGGTCAAAGGAATAAGCAGCTTCAATCTGGAAAGGGATGTGCTTCTGTGCGGGGACGTGGCCATAAATCCTGGCCCGAAAGGGAAGAAGTCTATGTTGAAATACCCATGCAGTGAATGCCACAAAGCAGTTAGAAACAACCAAAACGCCATCTTGTGTGCCACATGTGGAAACTGGTCACACGCTAAATGCCTCAATATGTCTCGGACTATTTTCCAGTACTACTTAGACCAGCCTGATATTGATTGGACCTGTCCAGCTTGTGCTCTACCGCCACTAACGGACTCCTTCTTTGAAGAAGTTTCTGAAGGTGATACACTAATTCCAGCCGAGGAGTATCAAGCGGAAACAACTCTAAATACGGCCTTCGAGCAGTTTCTTTACAGAGATGTCACAGAAATTACTTCTGAAAACGATCAGCTAGAACTCTTTAGGAAACATCACAATAAGGATTTCTTAATTGCCCACTTGAACATTAACAGCATCCAAAATAAATTTGAAGAACTGACCGAAGTAATCAAGAAAATCAACGCCCACATAATGTTCGTAAGTGAGACCAAGATCGACGCGAGCTATCCCAACGCTCAGTTCAAAGTTCCGAACTACTCCCTCTACCGAAATGATAGGAAAAAGGGCGGCGGTGGAATTATGGCTTTAATATCTCAATCGCTAGTCAGGACACAGCTTAAACCTGATAAATCCTTTAAGACACTGGAAATAATTGCCTTCGAAATCAAAACAGATATGGACAATATGGTAATTGTTGGTATTTATCGTCCCCCGAGAGCTCTGTGTGGCGAATATCAAACACTGTTGGAAAGCGAACTCAGTTATGTCTGTAACTGGGCAAGCTTGAACGGAAATTTTGTTGTAGTTACTGGCGACCTAAATCTGAACAGACTTCGCCCTGACAAACCTGAAGGTAAACTGCTTCTCGATTTGGAAGTTGAACAAGGTTTTGAATGTCTAATTACTAAGCCAACAAGAATAGAAAAGCGTGGAATAATTATAACAGAGAGTTTAATAGATGTTTTGCTCACTAATAGACCGGATAGCTTCCAGCTATCTGGTAATTACCATCCTTGCTTAAGTGATCACGACCTTGTTTACGGTGTCCTGAAGCAGAAAATAAATCACAACAAACCAAAGGTCATCACATTTAGGAGCTATAAGAACTTTGACCCTGAACATTATAAACAGCTTTTGTCCTCTGCCCCATGGCACGTTGGACAATTGTTTGATGACGTCGACGATCAAGTTTACGTGTGGAATGCACTTATGAACAATATACTGGACGAAGTGGCACCTGTGAAAAAAAATGCGTGTGCGTGATAAAGATGTGCCCTACATGACGTCTCATTGGAAAAGTGCGATTAGAGCTAAACGCAAAGCAAATGACAAGTACTTGAAAGACAAAACGCCAGAAAATTGGGAATTACGACGTAAAGCCAGAAACGAGGCCACTAAACAAAGAAGAATCGCCATCAAACAGTACTGGTATAATAAGTCAAACGATTTGAAAATCAATCCCAAGGCGTTCTTCAAAACTTTCAAGCCATTTTTGGGCTCTAAGAGCTGTACTGAAAGAAACGACATCCACTTAAAAATAAACGGCAGTATGATAACGAATCAACAACAAGTGGCTGAGGAATTGGTTGAGCATTTTGCTACCTTGGCGGATGGCATTGGCGGTACAGCGATTGAAAGAAAGTCAATAGAGGACTTTAGAGACCATCCTTGTGTTCAGAGGATACAACATGAAAATAGGAATTCCACTCAGACCATCGAAATCGAATTGGTTACACAGGGACAAGTCCTTGCAGTTCTCGATTCGCTGAACATAAACAAAGCCACCGGCACTGATGGAATTCCTTCAAAGGCTTTAAAAACAGGTGCTAATGAATTATCCGCTCCACTAACCACCTTGTTCAATTCTTGTATTAACAAGAATGCATGGCCTAGTGAATGGAAGCATGGGCATTGGGCCCCAGTATACAAAAAGGATGACAGGAATGCAAAGGAAAACTACCGGCCCATAACTCTCTTACCATGTGTAAGTAAAGTTCTTGAGAAGTTGGTTGGAGCGCAGATCAACTCTGGCTTTGGTAATCGCATTTACCAACACTCATCTGCTTATCGCAAAGCTCACAGCTGCGAAACAACATTGATCAATTTAGTAGAAGATTGGAGACTGGCGAGGGATCGAAAACAGGTTGTGAGTATACTTTCAACTGACATGTCAAAGGCATTTGACTCGTTACACCCACCACTACTTCTGAACAAGCTTGAAGCGTACGGTTTTCAGGAAAGCGCTATTCAACTTTTAAACAGCTATTTAAGTGAACGGAAATATCAAGTAAAGATCGGCCGTCATGTTAGTTCGAGCCGATTCGTGAGTCGTGGCTGTCCTCAGGGTTCCGCGCTTGGCCCGTTGTTATGGAATGTTTTCCAGAATGACCTATCCTACTGCCTAACAGCGAACTTGTCTATGTATGCCGACGACCATCAAATTTACCACGCAGGAGCAGACCAGGCAGCTGTGACTTCCCAGTTAAAGGATAGTGCCAACTTAGCAACAACGTGGTACGATTCTAACTTATTGGCGGGAAACCTCAAAAAGTACCAAGTTTTGAACTTGGGCTTCACTCAAAATGACAGCAATATTTGCGTGAATGATGTTGTGATTGAAACTAAAGATAATATCATACTTCTAGGAGTAGTGTTAGATTCTAAGCTAAATTTCTCTGAGCATGTAATCTCTATCTGTAAAAAAGCCAGCCAGAGAATTGGTGTTCTAATGAGACTACGTAATTTAATTCCTATGAAATCTAAGTTAATATTATTCAAAAGCGCGATATTACCATTCCTCACGTACTGTCACCTAGTGTGGCATTTTTGTAAAGCGAGTGACACTCGAAAGCTTGAAAGACTACAAGAAAGAGGACTTAGAGCGGTTTTCAAGGATAATAATTCTAGTTATGAACAACTATTAGAGAAGGCAGATCTGCCAACACTACTAAATAGTCGCTTACAGGATCTGTGCATCCTTATGTATAAAGTAAAGCATAAACTGTGCCCTGCATATATAAGTAACATCTTTAAAGAACCAAATAGTAATTACAATCTGCGGCAAGCAGATTTCTCTATACCTAGGTATGAGACAGTCACCTATGGCAAGCACTCTATTAGATATTTAGGGCCTAGGCTATGGACAAAACTACCCAAGAGTATCAGGGACGTCACAACCCTAACGTCGTTTAAAAGCAAGATACGCCAACTCAATATAAGTGAACTTTTAGATGATGGCTGCGCAGGCTGTAGCCTTTGTTCATTTTGACTTCTGTGTATTTTTACTATAAATCTCTTAATTAGTTAACTATAGATATTTTACCTACTACTGTATATAGTTTTTAGTTTGTATATTCTCCCCTAATTGGTGTCCCCAAATTAGTAAGGGATTTGTTCCCTGGCTAGACGGTTTTTGACACTTTAATAAAGTTTCTATTCTATTCTATTCTATTCTATTCTATTCTATACAGTAAGTGGCATTGTGCTGTGGACAAATCATTTTCATGATGTTAAACCTTCACCTTTCAACCCGTCAGTGGAGCTTGTTTCTCCGATCCAAAACAACCAATTTTCACTGTGTTTTTTTTCCATCTCATGAAGCACCCTGCAGTAAGAAACTTCAAAAGTCAGTATTGGTATAATTATGACAATAATAATTATTAATATCTCCCTTGGATATATGCATGCAACTGCTTTTGCATCGTCACAGAAGGAAGGTTTTACATGCCTCAACAAATCTCTCCTCTTCTCATCAATCGTTTTCCTTTTGTTTAGTAGGGTAAGAATCACTCCCTTGCAGTCTTCATTTGCCTGCCAGCATAACTGGAATAAATAACAAAGGGAGAGTAAGGGAGTAAATAAATTATAGTTAATATTTGTCTATTGTCACTTTGATTTGAACTGTTAAGAAAATTAGGTGATTAAGCCTTCCTTTGTTAGCAATAATTTATTAATAATTTAATACCTCTTCGAAGGAATGATTCAAAAATGGCAGCATGCATGTCTGGTCACTTGATGACTGTAAGAGACACTGGCAATTTGCCACTTCATCGGAACGTGACGTTCTTCTTCGTGTTGGTCCTATCACAAGAAAAATACATTCAACTGCAATTTAAACATTGACCTCTATTTTATCAGTAACTGCATTTGAAATATGCCCAATTTTTTTATATGCCCTCACTGAGTCAATATCTCTGTCTTATTTTAAAAAATTCGGGATTGAATCGAGACAAAAAGAAGGCGAAAGAGAACAGGTACATGTAAGTGCTGAACTTTAGAGCAGATTGCTTACCTCCCAGGCCAAAAGGAAAAAGGTCTTGCTTGACTGTTCCAGCTATATCGGTGTAGGTGTTGATATTGTAGAGAAATCAAACAATGTGACTGCATGAGCAATTTTGTAGTTGAACAAATAAAGCTAAATCAAGACATTCCTTCTAATATTGATCGTTCGCATAGAGGACAGATGTATAGAAAAAAGCTGAAATTGGGTAATTTATAACTAACTAAGCCTTTTGGTTGATTTGCAATTCCCACCAATTATTTTTCTAGTGGCCTGTTGAGACCTATTAAGGATACGGTCAATTTTTGTTATGCTAATAACATTTAGAAGTCTTATGATAAAAAATCAAGATTCATTATATGCATGGGTGTAATTTGCCGGGGTGTTTACCTTGTATCCCTGTTCCATTAAATGGGGTCCCTTGAAAGAATCCTGTAAGACATGGAAAAATTTCAGCGAGCATAAATTTTCAAGCAGGATAACAATATGTTGATTTGTTTTGTTGCAGTTATGGCTACAATGTGGTATATCACTATTTTTGTAATTTTTTTTTTTGTCAACAGTAGATTTTTGTCTTTTTCTTTTGTTCTTTTTTTTTTCCAGTAAGTGTAATTATTAACATTATTATTTTTTCAAGAGCACACTGACTTTCACTCATGTCTATTTTTTCCCTTGGTTTTTTTTCCCCTTTCCCTTATGATCCTCACATAAATTTTTATCTCTTACATAGATCTACATGAAATTAATGTTCCAGCATACAGAATATGCCATAATTATTCAAAACATTATTTTGCTCAACTGTGCTACGTGTTGGATAGTTAAACCGTGGCTATCAGAAGCTTCTTTACTAGAATCTACTTGGTCAATTGCAACATAATGTATTAAGCAGCTTAATTAACTTTTGATTTATGTAAGCAAAGTAGTATTTGATTGAGATAATTAAAATGTCCAGTACTTTTTCATACAACAAGTTCCTAACTGATACGCCTATAAACCTACATGTATATCGCCTAATGATAGAATATAATGTTTGGTCACCTGTTCTCCTTGGTTGAGCAGTAACACTTTGAACAGTTGAAGCTGATCGTGTATTTGAATCTACGTGCAATCAGATAAAGGAGACATCTTAGTCAACTGGGTGACAGAGGCTCTTGAAGGGGAATCAACATAATTGCAACCTAATTTACTCAAGCAGCTTGATTAATTTTTGATTTATGCAGGTAACATATTAGAACCTGTACTTATAGAAGTGTCCAGTACTTTTTCAAGATAATGTAAAGAGTTTTTATGTGAAATTAATTTGTCTAACTTCTAAATCAGGGTAACAATACCATAAAATGTTTCCAAGTCACCTCCACCAAGTGGTTGAACACCTTGGGTCATTGAAGCTCTTGTACTTGAATCTACATGCAATCAAATGAATGAGGCAGTGTGACTTTCAAGTCATGTAGGCAAAGGAAATAAATTTTGAATAAATCTGCCAAATAACCAAAAATTCAGTACTTTTTGAAATGTCCGTTACTTTTTCATACAATAACTTCTTATGTAATATTCCTGTAAACTTACATGTAGGTCGGCGCAATAATGCAATATAATGTTTGGTCACCTGTGCTAAGTGGTTGAGCAGTTAAACTTTATGTGAAATCCTGCAGGAGTTCTTATCACTACATGTATATAAATTACAGTATATTTACGGTGCAAACTTAACACAAGCTCATTTACAACTTCTGGTAATGAACAATCTGATCTATGATCTCCTTCATACAACATTAATTTTAATACTAACAGAAAATTCCAAAACTCAACGCCAAAAAATAAGAAAAATAATAATGAAACGAATATTTCATCTGAACCATTCAGACCTCATCAGTGCTGCGAGGTGACAGGTTGTGTAACAGAAAAACTGGAAATCCCCAAAAGAGTATTATATATTGGTGGTATAAAAATCGAGAATCATAATTAGGATCTTATAAACTTAGCCTAGTTGGCCAATAAGTACCCCAGAATACAGGAACGTATTTCCCAAAATCCAAAACATTCATGGGAGTTTAATGTATGGTATTAGATTCTATATTACACCAGTATTTTCCTTACAATGGGTTGGACTGTGATCCAAGACAACCAGATCATCATCTTCGGGTGGACTTAGGGATACGTCTGTGGGAAAGGTAGAGAATTTGAAATTAGCCATTAACAATGCCTTGAGTTCTTAGAAGACAGTTTGATGGGCTTATTGTTAAATGCATGTCAACATTATTCTTTGTTGCAGCAGTTTCAATTTCTCAAGGAAGAAGGAGGGGCTGGCAGTTAGCTCAACAATTAACTCCTCAGGTACTCAGACTACCTGTAAAAGACCAAAAAACAAGAAAAGGAGACGTAAAGCAGTCACTAGGCGTGGAAACAGGAATTTCCCCAGCCTGTTACTTTGAGCAAGTTCCAAAAATACCTGCATGGGAAGTAAAACAAACAAACAGACAAGGAAAAAGAAAATAACTTCTCATTGCCTTTTTAATGCATGCATATCACTTTACCATTGAATTGAAATCTTGGTAACAACCCTTCTACTGGAGTGGTTATTGTTTGAAGGTATGTAGACTTCATTCAGTTTATTTACATTTATTATATAATAATTATCAGAAACTCACAAGGGGTTATAACTTTCTGATAATAATATGGGGCTGTGCTGTAGCAGCACCCGGTGGCCCCTGGTGCCCAACTTTTGCTCTTGGGCGACTAGAAAATCTTAGTTTTTTTTCATACAAATCACATGCTGGGCACCTACGATTTCAGACATTAAGAGCACCGGGCTCCCTTTAATTTTCTTTAAAGCACAGCCTTGTATTATATATTATGTATGTTTTTTTAAGAGAACCAGAGATAACATAAAAATATCACTCACCATCATTTGCATTGTTTTGTCCAGCTAATCTTGCTAGGAGCCTTCTTGTCGATACTGGTAAAAAAAAAGTGTTGTGCTGGATTGAGCATTTAAATGGTCCTTGAAATTAAAATTTTTATCAATTTTGGTGACGATTAACAATCAGACATTTTATTGCTTGTAAATTATGAAAGCAAGACCTTTTAAGACTCACTTGGGGAAATATCAGGGCTTGAGGTAAAACAAAACTAACTGGTTTCCCGAGGGGCCTGACATCAAGTGTTTTGTTATATTAATTTTACTTCAACGTAATTCAACAGCAACACAAGAATACGTTCAGTGAAATGTTCAGAGATTCAAAACAAAATGGATGTATTTGCTAATTATGACATTGATTTTCAATGCTCTGTCTCAGAAAATACTCCCATCAACAAAATTAAAAGCAATGATCATGAGTGCAAAGCAACAATTTTTTTTAAAGGTATCAAACTCTCACAGACACAATTCCAGTTAACTTACAGCCATCTCTAGGAACTGACAGTGGTGTTGCCGTAACTGTAATAGAGGCTGTTGCTGATGTGGGTGTTGCTCTTGTACCACTTGAACCTAAATTATTTTAAAATAAAACAATAATTAATATGAGGACAATAATTAGTCATGCAGTGATGTATATATAACTGGCACAAGATTAGATAAGCAACAAATACATCATGTTTGTTCACTAAGACCAAAAAATGCTCAAGTAAACTATATTATACCAAGGTTATTTTTTCATGAAGTTGTAATTTAAACTTCATAAAGCCACTCTCCTACCCCTTACCTCTCCTGCCTCCCTCAATCAAAAATGCGTCATTCAAACCAGCCTCTCTCAAATGGGCACCCCTGACTAAATATTGTGTAAATTAAATATAAGAGGAGCTAATTGAAGATGATGACCATGCACAACTCAAATTAAGCTAAGTCAAATAATTCAATGTATTTCTATTACTAATTTTCCTTAGTTCTCTATTTTGCGTGCCTAATTAATGGAAGCCAGCTTTCTTTGACCTAGACTAATGTGGTTAAATGATGTTGATCTTATCTTTTATTAGGGGACCTCACTTTCCCCCCTCCCCCACAAAAAAAAAAGAATATGTAACTATTGCTCTTGAATAATGATTACTGTTCTTTTATAAGAGTACCATTTAGGGGACTTTTGTGGAATTTGGACTCTGTGAGCAGGTGCAGCCAGGTTAGTATTTTATTATTGTAGATACTTACTTCCCCTTCATTAGTTTTTATACTCTTACAGTTCTTATTTTCTGGAAAAAAATAGTTTTTAATGTTTTTAAAATATGTGCAACATCAGTGTCGGTAAGTTCGTACACTGAACAGCTTAGGGCAACGTTATATGGATTGTATCTGCATATGTTCTGTATATTGTCCCTAGGTTGATAAAAGAACCTTGCATACGGTGTGCCTAGTCAGTGTATTTGTGTGCCGCTTAACAATGATGGTACTTCGGACACCCCCTCTAGAATATTTGTCTATGAGCTGTAACTCTCCCTACCTAGTCCTGTATGAATGGAGAATGCAGGTGATGGCATGGCTGTTGATGGGATGTTGGATGAAGAGGAGGTTGTTGATGAGGTGAAAGCTGGTAAGAAACTATGTGAGGAGCTGGTAGTTGGTGAAGTCAGGGTTGACATAGTTCCAGTTGATGAAGTCGCAGATGATGTGTGAGTAGCAGCAGTTGATGAAGTCAGGGATGATGTAACTCCAATTGACGAGGTCAAGAATGACGTAGTTCCAGTTAAAGAAGTTGTGGACGATGTACAGGTAGTTGTAGTCCTTGGTGGTGTGGTTGCAGTTGATAAAGGTGTAGATGTCGCGGTTGTGGTTGATGTAGTTCTGGGTAATGATGTTGTGGTTGATGTAGTTCTGGGTAATGATGTTGTGGTTGATGTAGTTCTGGGTAATGATGTTGTGGCTGATGTAGTTCTGGGTGATGATGTTGTGGTTGATGTAGTTCTGGATGATGAAATAGTGGTAGATGTTGTTCTGGGTGATGGAATTGGGGTCGATGTAGTTAAGTTGAAGATTCGCACGTGAAAAGCGCCAAAAAAGTTCAGATAGTTAAGTTTAGACGACACTACGGCCGGTTTATATATGTTGTAGTTAATCTTTTATCTCAGGTAAGTTTTACTTTTCTTTTGTTTCAAATTCATTGGCACACATTACCATACCCAAAAACAAAAGAAAAACAAAAATTACCAGTGATAAAAAATAACTACAACATATATATTAGTCGGGCGAACGAGTGTTCCGTGGATGCTTTTGTAGTCGCAAAATTTGATGTTGAAATCAGAGAATTATTGGGGGAGTTTTGGTTGCGATCAAGCGCAAAATTAAAATGGGAATAGACCCCAGGACGTTCAGTACTAAAGTAATCCACTAACCACTGAGGTACTGGAAATCATTTTACATACATGGCAAGTTCCCTTCATTAACTGGCTCAAATTTACTCTTGCATGCACCTACAGGTAGCCTGTTCCAGGCGTTCAGATAGTAGAATGCGGCGGTAAGTGGGGAGCGAGTTAAGTTGTACACCGGGAAAACGGGGGGGGGGGACCCTCTAGTCTCCCCTCCTTTTTTTTTTCTTCGTGAACTTTTCTCCCGCGATATACTAACTGAACGCCTGGAACAGGCTAACCTACAGGTAGCTCGACAGCTAGAGAGGCAGTTATTTAACTTTAGATTTTAGCACTCTACGTGATGCCCAATCCACAGATTTTACCCCCTTTATAAAAGTAACGACGTGCACCCATGTCATATAATTTTCATAGGGGACAATAAGACAGGCGGCCATTTTTAGATTTTAGCACTTTAGCTAAGTGATGAAAAATCTACAAATAAATTTTACCCATAAATATAAGTTAGGTCAAGCACTCCTGTCATTTGATTCTATAGAGGCACAACTCACCTTTGGCCCTCTCACAAATAAAGTATTCATTCTCTTTGCAACAGTCGGTAAGATTCCAACCATTTCTCAATATTTTGGCGCATTTGTTTTTTCCAACATTCCGTGATATTTCGCCCAGCCACTTGCCGGAAACAGAACTGTTAAAAGATCCTCCATTGCATGCTCCATAAATATTCACCTTTCTGAAAACGATAAGCCAGTCCAATCCAAACGGGAGTGCTTCCGAACGGAGAAGACAGGTTATAAACAAACCCCATTTCTCTTTCATTCGATATGCTCACAAGGTCTCCTCCAAACCCAGGACAAACCCTTGAAGCCGTCGACCAAACAAATTTCCTCGAATAACTGAACTTATTTACAACCTTGTAGCAGGGCAATCTAAAGCTAACAAACATGGTGGAAGTTGTATGTTTAACTGACTCTGTTTCATATTAACGTATCACAGTAGAGAGATTGACGTCTGCATATAACAATAAAATAATTATTCAAATTGATAATGATTTAGACAAAAATAAAGATGACACTGGCGCCGTGATGTCGCCGAAATGTCGGAGCTTTATCTCGTTACACGATGGTCGGTTGTTAGGGCTTTTTCATCCCGCAACTTCTTAAATTCAATTTTTGGCTCACAGAGGAGTAGTCTATATTCCATTGTGACGTCATAATGACGTGTTTCGTGGCGAAAACCGTGTCATAGCATCACATACACTAAAGAGAAAAAACTACAAGTTTGATTTTGTGTAACTTTGTCCTTGCTCCTGTACCAATGCATTCATTTTTGTCGCGTTTAAAATGCCCCTAATTTTGACCATATATGGTCATTTTGCAATAAATTTGATTTTCTTTAATTAGCTGTAACTTTACGTCTTTTCCCCAGAAATCATAGAATTCTATACAGAAAGCTAAGACAAAATCTTTACCATTTCTTTCCTGAATTTTTATAGCAGTCACATGGGATGGGAAAAAAATATATTAACAGGTAATTTATCAACCTACGTCCCCGCCAAGTTTCGTCATATTCGATGCATTCTACCTCTGCCTATGGCCTAAAACTCTCAGAGTTTCTGTGGTATGAGAAGAAAGCAAGCGGAAAATATAAGAAGTGCTCGCTGCTTGCGAGTTGTACTCTCTAAGCTGCTCGCTGCTCGCAAAGCAAATTTTTTATCTCCGCTCGTGCTCGCGAATGATCGCAAAGACCATTCGTCACCCCTATATTACGGATGTCTATTATCAAGTTAAACACAGGTTACAGGTTCCCACACTAGCAAGAAAGTTTGACATTTCACATTCATTTTTGGTTTATTATTATTATTATTAATTATTATTATTATTATTGTTATTATTATTATTATTGTTAAAAGTAAACAAATCACAGTGGCTGAGATCTACCGGGCCTTAAGCCGAAACAGAAGGGCTCACAGCGGCGCAAACTCCTTTTAACTTTTAAGGTCTTACCCCCACCAAAGAAACGAAGACACTGTCTCTACTCTTTACAGAAAATATTCAATGACACAATAAGGTGGGAAACTTAAGACTTTCACCGAACATTGCGCAAGAAATACGAGAATGTGGCAGACAAGTGGTATGACGATGTTCTCAGTGAAGTGATTGTGTGGGAAGGACAAAGTAACAATATCCCATGGGACAGATTCATCAGTTCAAACGGGCTGGTTGGTTAATTCGATTTTCTTGTTAGAGTATATATTACTTAGCTTCTGTTATTACAATACTCACTTGAAAAACGTGCTTTTTATTCATAAGCAAATGAAAACTGTTAAATACGATCAAATAGACATACTCACCAGCATAACACACTGTTACTGCTAAGAGCATTGGCAAGAACAATCCAAATTTGATCATTATAGCATCAGATCTAAAGATTTAATAGAAAACAATTGCCTTGATCAATGACTGTCCTAAGCAAACTGCGGGTGATCAGTTAAGGTCATTATCAGAGTCTGGTTTTTCAACTTGTTTTGAAAACATTAAAGGTTTGAGAGAAGGGTGAAACTTAAGACAGAGAGGAAATAAGACCAGGAGATTAATAAGATTTTTAACGCAATGTTCAATATAAGTTATTCATGGTAAGGAATACGTTCTGCACTAGCTTATAAGATAGCTGTCGGAGGCGGGATAAAATTTGGGCCAAGCAAGCAAAGCCGAACGTGTTCAGTTGATACTTCAATTATGTAGTTTTACCCTAAACTGGTGTAAATGTCACATAAATATGATTCTTAATCCATTTTAAAAACACCTTTGAGGTGTTACAGCCGACTCTGATGTATTTGTTTTTCACATTTCGAAGGGGATAGACGGCAAACTGTTGTCGCTGGAAATATCTTCGACTATAACTATTCAAAATCATAAAGCCTAAAATGTTTTCATTTCCAAAATCGGTTTCGGCTCCATTAATTAAAATAACCTTAACTCTAAATATTCAGCGTTATATATGACTAATGAAAACAGTTACTGACAAGGAATGTGAGTTAGCTAAAGGAAAACAATTCAAAGTAAAAGCAGTGTTAGGTCCGTGTTGACCTTTTGTGGAAATAATAGGGCATTATGTAAGACGCGTCTTATTTTTCCTCGTATAAATGGCCCTAATGTTCACCTTTAATGTATACACGCGCCAGGCTTCGAAAATGTGGTCCGTGATCTTTACTTTTTTATCAATCTAAACTAGATCCATCTCCCCAGCGAAGAGCATTTAACTTTATGGTTTTTCAGAAATAACCTGTCCCTTTGCGAGACTGCAGCAGTTTAATACTAGTGTTTTGATTTCATTTGTTTGATATGTCAGTAAATGTATTTTTATACTTTACGTTTAGACTTGAGAAAGAAAAGGGCGAAGCTTAGCTACACGTTGACAAATTCGTTCGAGTCCGCCTACCTGGCTCTGGTAAATACATGTGCATTCCTGTCCAGAGAATAACAGTCGTTTTCAACCATAAGAGAAGGCCAGCCAAAAAGAAGGCTTAGATTCATTGATTAGCTTAGCTAATCAATGAACAACGACCAATAGAACTCGATTTTTTTTACAGTCTTACTAAAAAAAGTAATTGAAGACAAACAGTACCATAAAGGCTATCAATTGAGCAAACATAGTATTTGAATAAGGTGCTTGAATGTGCGCCTACGTGACAACGTAGACGTTACAGAACTTCCCAAGCATTTCCTCAATTATGCCAACAGGTAATCCACTACACAGTGGACCCCCGATATAACGAAGGGCCAACGTACTGGCAAAATTTGCTCGCTATAACGAGGTTTCATTATTTCGAGGATCTTCACATATTAACAATTAATGGGGTAAAGAAAATCGTTCGTTATACCGAGGAATTCGTTATATAGAGGTCTCACTGTACTAGGAATAGAAAATTTCAAAGTGCAATCTAGGCAACAAAATATACACAAACGCATAAGATAAGAACATGAAATTTCACTCAAAGTCCGTGGCTTAAATTGTACCTTTTCTTCTTAATCTCGGGTGCTGAACAGGGATTCATAAATCAAAAGAAGCTGCAAATAGTGAATTCGAAACTGCGCGAGACGGTGAAACGAGCTTCTTGGCCTGCGAGTCTAAGACTTTTTTACTTTCTGAATGGAGACTGTCTGCTGGTCGAGCTTTTAAAAATCAGCGATCACTGAGCGATAGTCGCGGGGGGGGGGGTGCTCCTGGTAATCTTTGGTGGCGGTGTGTCTTGTGTCTCCCAGTTCTCCCAATGCCTACCCTATTTCAGGTCAAAAAATGTCATTATTCACACCGGTTTTCAGACCTACCCTCTAAGAAATAGTGTCATCATCCGCCTCTCCTTTTAAACAATTTTTATTGCGACATTCTCCATCTATATAGTATTGTGATTCCTACATACGTTCAGTAACATCTGTAAACCTGAAGAAGGCTGGTATGGCTGTTATGAAAAAACAATATAAGTTCTGAATCAGCTTTGCAGTAGTCTTTGGAATTCTCGCTTTTGGTTCTATATTTTGGCTGATTAGATCTCTTTTCTAGAGATCCAACGTTTACAACTAGCGGGATCTTCGTCCGCGGTTTTTGAAGTTAATTTAATCCTTACATACCTGTATGGCTTGTATAAGGGAGTACCCCCCGGGGGGGGGGGGGGCGATCGCGGATAAGACACTAAACACGACACCTACTATCAAGTCAATGTGTTCAAATAATCCAAGAAGAAGCTGGCCCGAAAAGTAGTCCTATGAAATCTTGATGCCGAGACTCCCATGAGTGCAAAAAATGCAAGACCGAGAATCCTATGTACAGAACTTTTGAAGTCCGAGACAGCTGGAGAAAACCTCGTCCCGACAGCTTTTCCCTAAGAAAATCAGAAGTTTGACAAGACTCTTAGTGGTAATTTGTGAAAAGGCCGTCTGTCACTTTCTAAATCAGCTGCTTGTAGCTTCATTTCCCGCTATCATCTGAAGTTCCTGAGTGCATCATCTTGTGTAATATAATGGTGAGCGATCTTCGTTTTAATGTTTTTGCCCGGGGACCTCAGACGCCCCCCCACCTCCCCCCACCCTTCTCCCCTTAGCCTTACCCTTCCCCCCCCCCAGGGTCCCTGAGGAGACCCAAGAGGGTTAAAAGAAACGTCTTAAAATAACAGTGTTCTGTTACCTTTTAAAAGTATCTAAGAGATAAGATGATCTGTGCCGAGATTTGCTATTAAGGAGAACTTAAATCATTTGTAAGCAGAAGCCTGAAAAGTTTCTTAGGAAAAATGAGTATCTTAGGCCTAAGCCAAACGTCTAACTTTTCATGACACCGAGCCTAACTCTAACTTGGGTTGACCTACATTAAGATCTTCCGTTCATCGACGCGTCGAACCAATCAACTGCATGAATCAGATCAGTGATAAATTTCCTCCCGAACGAGGTTAAGTATACATTATCATACAAATTTTTATTTTATTACTTTAGTTCGCCGCATGTGAAGATCAACGTTTGTGCCGGAGACGTTTTAGACTACGAGCAGTCTCCATTTTTTCTGTAGTCCGTCGAGCAAAACGCGAGACACGCAAATGGCCACGCGCGTGACTGATGGCGCGACCTCGTTTCGCGCGTCTCGCGGCTTCGCCGCTCCCGCGCGCGTGTATTGCTTTCACTAAATCTGAGGAAAAAGAGAGACTGCTCGCAGTATAGAGACGATTCAGACGTTCTATCCGTCCTGCCTGAGCAGACGGATAGAACGTGTTGGACGATCCAAACACTTTCAGACGAACTTAACTGTCCAAGACGTCGAACTTTTCATGAACTTAACTCACTAAGTTTGGTTCGTCTAATGAAAAGTTCAAAGTTTGGCCAAGGCCTTATAATAAAAACGCAATTCAGAGATTAATTAATTGAGAAGCAGTGGAGATTGGCAACTGACAGGTGTAA
Source organism: Porites lobata (assembly GCA_942486035.1). NCBI lineage: Eukaryota > Metazoa > Cnidaria > Anthozoa > Scleractinia > Poritidae > Porites > Porites lobata. The sequence goes on from CALNXK010000384.1 coordinate 75,371, forward strand.
TAGACCTTGTCACGGTTTTGGAAGTCATCTTGACGGGTATAGGCAACCGCGTGAGAAATTACCGTGAAAATTTAGTCGGCAGAAAGAGAAATTTTTACCGACTTATGTATATAGAACATTTAAAAAGTGTTTCTAGCGCATGTAAAGCCCTCATATTTTTTCAGTATAATGCTTAGGAGTGAAGCTTTAGTTTATAATAAATATTTCTTTCAGAACACTGAACCGTTTTACGGAAATTATGCGACGATTCTCATACAAATACTGTATTTCTGACGCGTTCTCCTACCCGTCAAGATGGCTTCCAAACCCGTGACAAGGTCTTTATGACAGAACGTAGGAGAAAGAAAAACAACCTGAGCAGGTGTGCTCAGCTCTTCTAGTGTTCAGTTGATTGCTTAGGCCATCCTCTTTTTTTTTCTCCTTTTAGCGTCGTCCGACCGACCCAAATTTTTGACATTTTCAAAAAAAATAAAAAAAAGAAGAAGTAATTACATACTTAAACCATTTTTCACTTGAAATAATTCTTTTAATCTGAAAAATGAGCATAATAAAAGTGTAGAGAAAAACAGGAACAAAAACAGCAACATATTTTACTGTATATTGTGCATTTTGTCAATCCAAACCTGTAAATGTTAGGCCCCGTCTACACGTATCCGGAGATTTTTGTATTCGAAAATTTTTTTATGCGGATACAAAAATATCTGCGTCCACACGTAGCGTATACGAATCGTATACGACCGTGCCACACGTATCCGATTCGTATCCGGACATCTCAAAGGATTAGTCAACAGAGCATGGAAAATCTCGCGCGGAAAAAGACTGGTTCTGATACTGTGACGTCAGCGTATACAAAAATCTACGGATACGAGCGTCCACACGTATCCGGATACACAGCGTATACAGAAATTTTCACTCTGGAGAGCGTATACAGAAATCTCCGGATACACCGAGCGTATACGGCGGACACGTGTGGACGCTAGGTGTATCCGCATAAAAAAATTTGCGGATACAAAAATCTCCGGATACGTGTGGACGGGGCCTTTTTTTCAATCGGACCGACCGACCCAATATCTGGAAACGCATTCGACGCTAAACGAAAAAAAAAAAAAGGGGGATGGCCTTAGAAAAGTAATATGGTAACGAATAAGTATCACGTACGCATTTACGAACTCACTTACGAACGTAGGCTGTTAGTGACACGTAGGTTTAAAACTTTAGTTTGCCTGCAAATTAAACTGACCCTGGAATAGATTCTTATTGATCCGATGATGAACAAGCTCTGTTGAAGTTGCGGGATATAATTAAACCTGAAACGAAAAATATTGGCCAATATTACATAATAAAAATTGTGTGCAAGATGTAAAGTTTTTAGAGAAGATAAATATAGCCTTGGACAAATGTAGAGGGTCCCCAGTAGGTTTTCCGGGATACGGGATTTCCCTAGTTTGAAGCTCGGGATTCGGGATTTTACAGCAAAATCAGGGAGGGATTCGGGATTAAAAGTATGCGCGGGAGGTGGGATGCCAAAAATAGCCCTCGCGCTGAAAAATCACATAAACTGTAGTGAAATTAATGTTAAATGCGATTCACGAACGTAAACGCTGTAACAGACTTATCATAATTCCGTGGCGGAATATCATTCCATTCCAAGAATTAATTGGAAATCATTTCGGAGTCGACGTGAAGAGAAATGGGAATCATTTCTGAGTCGGTATCATTTCAGGGTTAGGGATCATTTCGGGGTCGGGATCATTTCGAGGGTTGTTCAGTACCGGCGACATGCTGCTGGGGGGTAACCCTGCGGTGGACTAGCATCCTGTCCAGGGGGCCGAGCAGCAATACTCCTAGGCATGCTTCATGCTACGGAAACCGGTATAAGCTCTGGCCGTTTAGGCCTTTGGCTCGTGTGCGCCTTTATCTTTAGTGCGATCTAAGGATGCTGTTATTCGACGAAAACAAGATCAAGTAGCGTATACGATTCCTTGTGAATGCGGCAAAGTATACATTGGCTAAACTGGAAGGTGCGTGCATGGACGGATTCGGTAGCACGATAGGAATATACGGCTTTAAAGGACTCAAAATTCAGAAGTTTCTGAACATGCCAATAAGATAGGGCATTCCGAGACCCTCACTGGTACTCTCGCTTCTAGTAGAGTCAAAGAGGCTATTCACATAACACTTCACCCAAACAACATCAACAGGTTAGGCCTACCTCGTCCCCAGTCGCTCCCGATCTCTGGGGGATATTTGAGTTAATTATTAAGGAAAGCGGGGACGAGGGGAGTGATGGGAAGGGGAGAAAAAGCGAAGCGACTTTCCCCTCTCTCTCCTTTTCCTTCCCATCACTCCCTGCTCGCGCTCTACGCTCGTTCCCATCATTCCTCGCTCGCGCTTCTCGCTTGTCTCGCGTGCTCGCGAGTTCCCCAATCCCCTCTGAGCCTTAGAGAAACCTGTGGAGGAGGCAGCAGGTTAGGCAATGTAAGTTTTCGGGATTGGTCAATAGACTCGGAGGTTCCCGCAGTCAGCGATTGCTCCCCAGAATAAAGGCCTTTCCCAAAAACTTTTATAGAGGTTTTTCCCAGGCCGTTTTGGAGGCAAAACCTGTTTCCAAACTGGAAATACGTGTTTTCACACTCTTTTCCCCTGAATTAACTTTGCCGGCCTTTATACCACTCTTGATAGGTTAACACCAGTCAGCAAACATTTCTATGACAGGTAGCACCATGTAAAAATCGCGGGTGTCAAACTGGTACATTATATATTATATATTAAGTTAGGCTTTTTAAACTAACATCATGACTAAGATTTTTTTGGAAAATACAGTGTTGCTGACTACTCCTGTATACCGCGAATCGTCGAACCTCACACTCTTTTAAAGCTTCCGGTAAAAAAATACACCCTGTTCAAGACGCGAAGTTGAATACCCTGTTTAAGACTCATGAGTCTAAAAACTATGGCTTTTCAGCAGCACTTACCCGTCTAGGCCAAATAAGGGAGTGCCCCCCCGGTGTTCTAATAAGCGCGTTTGGTTGTAAAACAAAACAATACCAGATATTCCTTTATTCTCCCAAAAGTGACTAACAGCAAGTTTCTTCTCGCTTTTTCAACACTCAGTCAAGAAGGAAAAGCCGTGTTGTAAGAACATAATCAGAATAAAATAATTACCACATGGAAAATAGCTTTGTTCTCTCGTTTCATTGTTACAGGAATTATTGGAGATCAGTTGGGAGAATCTGTATTTCGATATTTGGTTACCCACGTCAAAAGTATCTTAAAGTTGAAAATCATCATTGCTGCGGTCTGTACTGTCGCAATTTGTAATAATCATCGCACTTTGTAATACCTGTCGCGATTTGTAATAAATCCATCGCACTTTGTAATACCTGTCGCAATTTGTAATAAACCGTCTCGCACTTTGTAATAAAAAAGCTGTCGCAATTTGTAACAACTGTCCATCGCACTTTGTAATAAACTAAGCTGTCGCAATTTGTAATAATTCCATCGCACTTTGTAATAACTTTTTGAGAGTAATTAAACTTACTTCGTCAACATTAGTATAGCGTTAAAATATGTATGGTACTTCATAAACAAAGATGGAGATGACGTCTGCTAGCACGTAACATCTCCGCTCATTCAAACATTTAACTTTATTCACAGTCCTAAACATTTTTTTAGATTAATGTTGATTAGTCATCTGACTTACGAAATGCTGTATTCTTGAACCTTGCTATTGGACTAGGTGGCATAGTATAAAATCAGGACTGGACTCTGGACTCTGGACTCCAGATTTTTTCTCAAGATTTTTCAATGAAAAAAAAAGAGAAAATTCAATTGTTTTTTAAAAAAAGGGAAAAAATGAAAATAATAATAAAAAATGCTTATCCCCAGGGTTAGTCAGCGGGGGGGGGGGGGGATGGACGCAAACCTTAAGTGTACCGCCCCATTAAAAGCGAACCGTTCCGAATGGTCATGATTTGCAGTTCGAAAATACATGATTAATTTTGTCGAGTGTGCGCGACCTTCGCGTATTATATTCTTAAAAAAACGGGTACAAGAGATGTTTTGAAAGTTCTCAAATAGCACTCGCCTTTTCCGTGTGTACCAATTTTTCACGACCGTTTTCCAGGTTTTATTATTTCTTAACATACATTTCCGTCGGTAGCCTATATATCAACATCGAACCCATGGGTAATAAATTCGAGACCGTCAGGGTTACTTTATTTTCATTTCTTTGGTTCCTTTATTAGCGTAAAACATGTAACAGTAAACTCAATTACCTGGCGAGAATCAAGCAAAGACTCCTCCAGTGCCTTTCGCATGGCCTCTTCCTCTTCCTCATACTGACAAAAAAAACTACTGGTGCCCGGTTCAGGAGAAGAATCCATAACTCAGAGGAGAAACGAAAGTCAAGACACGCTTTGAGCAGTGCCGACTACAAAGTGAACAAGTGTGCCCGGCAAGAGTGTAGTGCGGAAGGACTGAGACCGCGCGATAATTAGATGACATGCCGCCCGATAAAAAGATAACATTATGCAAGGCACTTTGGGTTTCATTATTGTTCGTGTCACTTTCTGGAGTTTAGTTTTGAATTTAGTTACACAGGAGTTATAATTGAAAGGTTGTGTACGCCAGGTTCTAGATAAAGCCGGTAAATTCCAGAAATTCAGAGAAAACACCTAGCGAGTTAAATAAAAAACGAGGGACCGGAAATTCTGGCGAAGCCAAGTTAGACTGCCTCGCGAGATGGTATAATGTTAAATGCCGCAGACAGTCGGATTTCCATTATTATTTGCCAGACGCTTGACACAGTTCGACACAGTTCGCGCTGTTCAGTTTTCGTAACAGAACTTTTGAATTGACAGACGAATTTTAAATTCATTCTAGTTCCTTTCGATTAACAATGGCACACATGGTATTTACGCGCGATGAATAATGCTTTGCCGTTCGTTTGACGGCATGAATAGAAGAATTCGTCGCACACTCCTCGTCTCGCCCAAAATAAACTTTTTCTCCTTCGCATAAATATAGCGAGATTTAATACAAGAAAATACATTAAAGAGTACTTCGGCGCTCGCTATTTTTTGAAAGTTTTAACATTTTTTATTTTCATTTTATTTTCCTTTTTTAAAAACAATTGAATTTTCTCTCTTTTTTTTCATTTAAAAATCTTGTCAAAAAATCTGGAGTCCAGAGTCCAGAGTCCAGTCCAGCTTTTATACTATGCCGTACTAGGTGGCTTGCATTCAATGGTTACCCGGCGGGTATACTTCCTTATATGGCCAATACGGGGATGTGCCTCTGGACAGAGCATTGCCAGAGTAGAGGATCTAGACAGAGCTAGACACACGATACACAAACAAGCCATTAATTAATTTCCGCTAATCGTAACATCCATCCTACATCATTCGAATAAGGACACCATGAGAGTTGAAGCTCCCCTTGTTAGATCTTATAACAGGTTGACACAACATGTGGTACACCGTTCTTGTCTAACGAGCAATCTTAAAGAAGTAATAGTGGCTTCCATATTTTTGCCAACGTAATCAAACGAGGCCTGGAAAGATTCAAAATGTTTACTGCAAATAAAAAAAACGTCACCAGTGGCAAACCTTCGAACCACAACAGAAACTTAAACACAAAATCCAATTAGTCGCTTGCCAATACCTTCGTATGTACCTGTTTTTATAACACTCACTTGAGGTCTTACACTGACCCGGCTGGGCATTTGGTCCATTATTCTCACTTGATTTGGTCCCATATAGGAACAAAAGGAGTACTCATTCCATCTTAAAACAATTGTTTTCTGTAAGGAGTCCTCTAAAGCAAATACCATGGGATGGTAAAAAATTATCCTTCCCCGCGTATATACAACTCATAAGACCTTGCAATTCTTCCGAGCGTGTTCTGGATTACTGTTTTTCTACAAAATGGAAAGGATGGAATAAACCATCCATTACTACTTGAGTTACCCTATCTAAGGATCAAACCAAAGACACAAGGCCAACAACGTAAAAACTGATACCCTATCAGGCGGTACTTACCTATCTATAGCCCATCCATATATGGAATTATCCCCCCCCCCCCCCCCCGCCGGAAGCAAACATGGATTTGGACGACGAATGCCAGGTTCTTCATGAATTTTCTGTTGTTAAATGTTGCCTTTCTTATCTAAATATTTTTTAATTTAAACGTGATTCATATCTTTTTGGTGATATGTCACAGGAAGTTTCATGTCTTTCATAAAAGCGTTTCTAGTTAGTCATGTGATTAATCAAGGCAGAAAAATTTATAGCGGAAGACATGCATGTTTGACCAAAGAAAATGTTACGGACATGTTACATGCTAGCAGACGTCATCATCTTTGTTTATGAAGTACCATGCATATTTTGGCATTATATTAATGTTGACAAAGTAAGTTGAATCACTCTCAAAAAATTATTACAAAGTGCGATGGAATTATTACAAATTGCGACAGCTTAGTTTATTACAAAGTGCGATGGACTGTTATTACAAATTGCGACACCTTTTTTATTACAAAATGCGACATGGTTTATTACAAATTGCGACAAGTATTACAAAGTGCGATGGGTTTATTACAAATTGCGACAGGTATTACAAAGTGCGATGATTATTACAAATTGCGACAGTACACGGTCACCTAACGTATAACAAAAATCAACGATGGCAGTTACTATAACAGGGCTTAAGACTCCTCCCGTCCTACACATTTTTAACAGGCGATTTACTGTCCGAATGGCTATTTTACTTTTACTTTTACGCGAGCATTTTATGGAAAATCTTCACTCTAGATATAAACGAAGAAGTAGTCATGACGAACGATGATGAAGAGGAAAAATTCAGGTTTGTTGACTAATTTTTGTAGGCGCAAACCTGAGCAAAATTTGAGGTTGATGAGGAAGCAGTTTGTTCGAGAGTAAGAGGAGCTGGTATGATTTATTTTCAAGGTACTTTTTCTGTTTAAACATCCGGCTCACTACTAAGGAAGAATGAGTACTAAAGCTTTCGACACTAACTATTTTTAAATTCGTTTGGGTCTGGATGTTAGTCATTATCAGCCTCGTCCCCTGGCCAGTTCGGGCAGTGCCAGTGAGCGGAGGAGGCTTTGAACCGAGCCCAAGGAGAATTTACCATTTTCATAATCCTCCTTGTTTACTCCCCCCTCCCCCCTCCAAGAAAAGAATTGCATAACCTTTGTTTTTTATTTCTCTTGGGACGACTGTTATACCCAAGAGAAATTGGAAACAATGATTATGCAAAATTTGGGGGGTAAACACGATACAGTATGGTCTATATGAAAATAGCGAATTGGGAAATCACGAGGACGTCTAAGGACTAGGCTGCAGTGGTATCTGAAGGTCACTACCGCCCCTCTCACCACCATTGACCTATCAATAAACTTATATTAGTTATCCTCAATTTATCATAATAGATAGGACTAAACCTTTTACTCCCCATGACAGGAGTCCCGTTTTAAAGAGCACTATATGCCTTATAAAAGTCGATTGCAATCTATTCCACGTATAAGGAACCTAGTACATCATAGTATTTTTTTCATGCGCAATCTGTTTTCTTTGTTCGCAGAACAACTTCCAGAAACTGTCAACCCAAGCACAACGTACTTTTTCTAAAAACGCACAAAATTGGAAGCAGTACCTTGACCAACATACTAAACCGCTATGGGGACATACACAGCTTAACCTTCGCGTTACCGCAAGATGGTTTTTATAATTTCTACTGGCCCTTACCATTCGAGAAATCATTTATAAAAGACACGAAGGGAAAGCAACCTAACATCTTGTGCCACCATGCCAGATGGAACAAGAATCCAATGAAGGAGTTGATGGCCCTGGACTCAGTTTTTATCACAATACTTCGAAATCCTGTCACGCAGTTGGAATCCACTTTTTCCTACATGGGGTTTGCACACCTTTTCGGAATCGAAACAGGAAGAGATTCCATCGAAGCTTTTATAACTGATCCTAACGGTATCATGGCAAAATTTGCAAAGAGTTTACTAGCAGAAAATGTCTTTCCTTATCTTAATTTGTTGAAAAATGGGCAGTTTTTTGACTTAGGATTGGACAGTATTCATTTTCATGACGAAGAGAAGGTATATATACGTAAACATGGCCATAGATGAGATTGCCCGAAATGTTAACCTAGTACTTTTGATGGAATATTTCGATGAATCTCTCGTCTTACTTGCCAACGAAGCATGCTGGGATGTACGAGATGTTGTGTATTTTAAGCTTAACCAGCGAAAATCCGCAGACAAAGGAGGCAAATTTTCTAACGAACTCGTTGAAAAAATTCGTTTGTGGAACCGAGCCGATGTGCTGCTTTATGATTATTTCAACAAAACGTTCTGGAATCAAATAAAAAAGTTAGGATCCGCGTTTAAGGCTGACGTAGAGCGTCTAAGATATTACAATGAAATTTTGAGAGAATCCTGTTTAGTTCCCGGGGAGTATAATACAAAAGCCTACACCAAGCAAGCGAGACCAGTTCGTGGCTACGCCCTGAAGGTAAAACTGGACACCCCTCTGAGGACTCTTTGTGAAAAAATGATAACCAACGAGCTAGACTATTTACAACTTCTTACAGGACGAAATTAAGTTTTCATCTCCTGACGTATGATTTGTATCACCTTTTACAGCAAGGACTCCAAAAGTGTGACCTCCTTTAATTAATTCACATTCTTTCATGTAGACATTAGCCAATCAGAAGCCGAGGACAGTCTTCAGCTGGTTTCTGATTGGATTAAATCTGTACGAAAGAATGTGAATAAATCAAAAGCGGTCACAATTTTTGGGCTCCGCCATAAGAGATACCGTTTTTCAATAATTTTCGTATTTTCGTTAACATCGAGCTATTTCCCCCCCCTGCGCCCAAAAAAATAAATTTTGCGCAACCTTTGTTTTTAAATTCTCTTGATATTTCAGTGGTCCCAAGTAAATAAACACATGCTTAAGAAAAACTTTGGGCAGCAAACAAGGGGTATTATAGCCTGCGAACAGCAGACGCATTTCCGGTCGTCGCTTCTCTCGGCTTTTGGGAGGGAGGGAAGCGACGACTGGAAATGCGTCTGCTGTTCGCAGGCTAGGGGTATTAGGGAAGATGTGCAAATGGAGAATATGCGGTTTGCCTCATTAAAAAAAACATAAATAAATAATTCGCATTTTATCAATAAAATCATTATAATCAGATAACGGAATAGATAATTTTTAATTCAGTTAAAAACACTGGTAGATTTCGAGGTGGCGAGGGGACCGAAACCGGAATCCCCTTTTTATCTGAAATCAGTTTAGAAAAACAAAAATTTTACACGTGTATGTGTTACATGCATGCATAGTGTCATAGTTTCTTTTTGTTTTACTGTTTTCTTTATTTAGTTGTAATATTGTATTACCTCCTTTGTTTTTGTCGCCACCAAACAGAAACTACGGTATCTCAATAGGCCATTTGCGGCTAGCCATTCACGTGGTACAAAACCGTCATGCTGGAGAGCAACTAAAGTCGTACTGGGACAAGACAAACAAAAGGCATACATAGTTTTAAAGGGTAATTTCAGCTAATTTCCTTTGTTTGTCTCCTCCCAGTGCGACTTTTGCTCTCCAGCGTGGTGGTTTTGTACTACGTGAATGGCTAGGTGCAAAGGGCCTATACTTATGGAAAGGACAATTGTCTAAAAAGAATTATTTCCTGCACTTCAAATTTACAATGAAATTTAAGAAGGTAAGGTTCAAATGACAATGATAACCAACTTTCATAAGAAAGGCTTTTGCATTTTAAACAAATCGCACCTCTCTAGCGATGAAAATAAGCCTTTAAGGTATTAAAAAGTCGCAATTATTTACAAAAAATAAAATTAAAGATGAGAAGTTCGACACAAAGTGTCGATAAACTTATATTTGGGCTTTAGGAAGAAGTAACAATCCCAGGTAAGTAAACAGTGTCAATAATTGCGGAGTTATTACGGTGCTGGCGGGTAGAATTATTGGTGGCGATTTCGTTGGTGGCGAGATGACCGTAAACCACACTGAGTATCACCGTTCACTAAGACGCGAACAGGTGAAAGTTAGAATACCGATGTTGCTTTGTGACTTTTCAGTAACTATGAAAAACATTGTATTTGATATAAGCCAGGGGCGTAGCCAGCCCATAGACCTGTAGGCCCGGGCGTACAAATTTATGGGTTGACCACTCTCAAAGTGTTGGTGAGGTCAGCACGAACTTGTCATGCGTGCAATTTTCAGGATATGTGGAAATGAAAGTCAGCTAGGCCTACAACTAGTCGAAACGCCTTCACAGAGAGAAATATGACAAAAACCCAAAGCTTCTCTCCTAGATACTTGTCCGGAGCAAAAATCTTTGGTCACCTATCACACTCTACAGAGCTTGTACGTATGTGTTTGGTTGTCAACACTTTGACTTCAGCAGCGCCGATTGTGATCACAGGGGACGTTCGTGGGGGAGGAAAGCGTGACGAACCCCAAAGAACGTCTGCGTGGAAGGATAGAAGGACTGGGGACGAGGTTTGTGAAGGTTTCGGCGCGACAACACGAACACGCTCAACGTTAACTCAATGGCTCAGTATCAACATCCTGTCCAGCAACAGCCAGGTATTCCTGCAGTTATCTGATGCTTAACTCGAAAACTAAACGACTTTTTTTTTAAAAGGAAAAACTGAAATCGCCAACACTGGCGAACTCGCACGTACAGTGTGGTCACGAATTTCACGCTTTTGATTTCAGGGCTTTTAGCTAGTATAGGACATTTAGTGTACTCCTGAAGAGTTGAAAGTTATCTGCCCTTTAGCTACGGTAGACTAAAGTGTTGAATCGCCTGTATCTACAGGATAATTCAACACACTAGAACGTATAGCTAGCAGCATAGCCTACTGTATAATATTGACTCAGGCTATTTTGGGGTTTGATATCAGTCGGCATTAATTAAGCTTAAATCTGTGCAAGTGTTGAATCGTAATCGTCTATGCAGGGCTTCTGATATTTCGCGCGGTCGCGGACCCGCGAAATTCAGGTATTTCCGCGAAATCCCGCGAAATTTCCAAAAAAACGCGAAATACCGCGAAATCCGCCAGAAATATTGCCAAATACATGTCGGCAAAACATATTTAATACTTATCTTGGCTATTAGACCGGTTTTATTCACCCCAAACGTCCAAATTTAGCTTGAAACTTCGTCACTGCAATGAGTAAACAACGTCCCAAAACTACCAGGCGTTTCTAGATTAACGTTGCGAAAAACTGGGCACTAACCATAATGTTAAAGAATCTCACCCACCCAGTTTGCATTGCGCGCTCACGCTCTACTCACGCTCTTCATTCGCCATTTTCAGGGCCCCCGAAAATCCTAGTTTTATAACCTTGATATTCCATCCTTTCTTTCGATAATTTATAGGCGTTATTAAGGTCCTGTTTCCTCTGGAATTACTTCTATAGTTTCGGAACTATCTTTGTGATTCACATTCGTGGAAGAAAATTCTTTCCAAGGGCACTGTGTACTTTGTTTTCTGTCGCGTTTCGTTGAAACGTCGGCCAATATGGCGGATAGCCGTCCTGCTAGGGGCCGTCCAAGAAGACCAGAAGGCATCAAACGCCTAAAACTCAGGGAATCTACATACAATCTGTGGATTGAACGGAAGGAGGCCCTTGGGCTACACGGAATTACGAACAATGATTTTGCGGAGATGCTTCTTCACCAGCAACCTATACGAGAGCGTGATCGATCTCCTCACGCTCATCCAGATGATACTTCACCTCAAGTGCATCAAGGTAAAATATTGAATAATTTTTTTAAAAAACTCTCTTTTTTTATTATGCCATTATAGCAGTTTTAGTATTTCGCTATTTTTTTTGTATACATTGCGCATTCTTTCCTATTTTTTGGTAGGAAGAAGACAGCTATTCCTCCAGTCGACCCCGATGGGTAAAGAAATCAGGACTGAGAATATCACAGTTTCCCCTTTAGCCTTTGCTGGTGCTGCAGAAAACTCAAGTTTGAGCAAGTGAGTACTTTTAATTTAGCGTAGAGTCTACAATCGGTATGTTGTGTTAAAAGGATAGGCTTGGAAACCTTGTACTAATATCATACAACAATAATGAGTTTCTTCATTGCTTCGTTCATGTTTTCTTGTATTTAGGATTGAAGTTGATGAGCTAGAGAACGACCAACTGACTGGGCACAGGACTCTTTTGGATGAGCTTTCTAATTGGAATCCCCTGTTTTCCTCTCTAGAGGGCAATCCTCATTCAGAGGCAGAGACTATGAGTGAAGTGGAGTAAGTGTGTCTATTTCTCTTTGCATTTCTCGAGACAATTTTTTTTTGCTGAGATAAATACTCCCACTCTTATATCAGTTCATAGTTAAGCTGCTTAGCATCTGCTTTCGCCCTTGCTACCATTATAATTGTTTAAGATAGACCATACCAATGACTGTATCCTGAAAAGGGGGTGGGTAATCAGATATAATGATTTTAGGGATGGGCAAAACTGTTTTAAATCTGAATATATTTGTGATCCTAAGACCCTCTTTGGGTTTTGGAATTTTGCACTGTAGTGGCCTTATTTTACCGCACAGAATGGAATTTTATGCAGAAAAAACAACGTTACTTGGATCAGCATTTTCACATCCTGTTACTATTACAAATTTTTATCACAGAAAGTTCTGTTGTACTGTATATTGCATGAGCAATATTTTATTTTATTAGCTTCACCTATTACATGACACACAGCGAGCAAAACAAAGCTGAATAAGTAAGCATTCATTATTAGGCAAAGATTCCACAACACAAATAAGCCAGTTACATTGGTCCCAGAGTTTAAGAACAACAAAGAAGCTACATTTGATTAAAAACAACAACAAAGATGGAAAGACACATTACATGAAACATTACATGATGGATAGATGCTAATAATGGTGAATTTGTCATTTCAGGTCTGGTGATCATGCTTCTGATGCTAGTGACTCCGAGACTGCAGATAGCTGGGACAACAGTGATCAGTTCAGTGAGTCTGATGATGGCAATAGGAGTGAAGAAGAAATAACTTTTGAAAATATAGAAGTCGATCAAACAAGGTAAAGAATGACGTGTACTTGTTTATTTTGCCATGGCAATTTGGAAAAGAGTACCTATAAACACTAACCCAATTTTAGTATTTTGAAAAGATTTTTTAAATGTTTATTAGGTTTGAATGTTGAATTTATGATGATATGTTTATGTTATGTTTCTGTTATTTTTACAGCTTTTTGTCCGAACTTGACAGCGCCACATTGACAGCCCTGGACATTGATCTTGAAATGGAAAGTGCCCCCGAAGCAGTAGGAGCGCAGGCCCAGACAGAGGGTGAGCCCACAGGTCCAGCAGATGTGCAGACAGAAGGTGAAACATGCAGTGAGTCATCACCCATCCTTCCTGTCTTTGGCCCAATGACTTTGGATGAGACCATCAAGGATATGAAATCCAGGATAAAGCCTGCAATTGAAGGACTGGCAGTACCTGGGGAACACCTGAATAGGTATCTTGAGTTGTTGAAGGTGGACAGGGTTATTGTGGAGGTGGAAAAGATTGTAGAGTTGCTGGAAGGAAATTGTCCAGAAATTGGGTGTACAGGTCAACGAAAAGTCGTAAGTAAAAAATTGGAGGGTGGTGTGTTGCTGATAACACACAAGTGTAGTAATGGTCATGGTGGTGTGTGGAGTTCTTCATCTATTTTGGGTGAAAAACGTGGCCAAAAAATGTACGTGTCATCTGTGTTGTTGGCCTCATCAGTTCTGGTGTCAGGAAACAACTTTGAGAAAGTTGCTCTGCTAGCAAAGAGCATGAATTTGAATTTTGTTTCGTCTTCCACATTCTCAAGGGTTCAGAGTTTATATGCTGTACCCAGCATCAGGGACATGTGGGATAAAATGAAGGAAGTGGTTTGGAAGGTTTTTGAGAACGATGTTCTTGTGGTTTGTGGTGATGGAAGGATGGATTCCCCTGGGTTCAGTGCTAAGTACTGTGTGTATACAATGATGGAGCACTACCTTAATGTCATTGTGGATCTTGAGGTGGTTGACAAACGAGAAGCAGGTGGTACGTCCTCTTTAATGGAGAAGATGGGGTGTAAGCGACTTTTGGAGAGGATGATGAATAGCCTCAAGCTTGGAGAGGTTGTGACGGATGCATCACGAGTCATCATGAAAATGGTCAGGGAACTTAAAGGTATTTTTAAGTTTTTATTTTTAATTTTCCCGGGGCATCTTTTTTTCTGTAACAAGTTGGATGTTTTAATACCAAATTCAAATCAACCAACCTATTCCAACATACAATACTACCATTGTTAGTTATGAAATAGTAAAACTGCTTTTTCTAATAAATTTACTCTGCTTAAAGGCTAGTTTACAGAGTGGAATGACAGATTTCCCTTATGGTTTTTTTCTGGTTTCTGAATTTATGACAAATTTATTGTGTCTTTTCACACTTCAATTTGTCCTATGTTAACACATTTCTAATTTGTTTATTATCATTTTTGCAGAAGCAAATTGTGAAGTGCTTGGAAACCTTTTCCACTCCCTTGACATCTGGCATAAATCTATAAAGCTGACTGCCAAGATAACCAGTGTATGTAGATTCTGATTTATTACTTGTACATAATCCCTCAGAACTGATTTAGTCCATTTTGTGTTGTGCTTAACTATATTTTGTATTCCTATCTCTCAAAATTTCAACAGACTTGACTGCCAATGTGCTTCCTTTTTTATAGGCTGGGAAGATTAAGGGCTGTGAACAACTGTTACAGTGGGTTGAACCTGTGAGGAACCATTTCTGGCATTGTGCAGAAACTTGTGATGGAGATGTTGAAGAGCTGAAGGTATAAGTCTGACAATTATTTGTTTGACTGTTTGAAACTGGATTGCTCCTGGTGACATTTAAAATCAAAACAATTTTTATGATTTATTAAGGATATGTGGCTGGGAATCCTACATCATGTCTGTGGAGAGCATGAGTGGGATGGCGGGATGTGTTCCCATGGACCACTCACAGAAATAGAAGGTGGAAAAGAATACATCCCTATGACTTCCAAGGCTGCCAAGGAACTCCGAAAGATTGTTTTAGACCGGGAGTGGCTGAAAAGTCTAGAGCATTATGTCAGGTTCAGGTATGTATTTTTTAGGATCTCTGTGGTTTTAATCACTCTTTCTTGAAACTATATCAGTTGTGTCCTCAACCAGCTACAATGTTTATAACAACTTACACTTTGTTTGGACTGAGGCAATAAAAATTAATTTTTAACCCATTTTCCTGTTCCCCTTAACTTTTTCTTCCTAGAGGTTTTTTAGTTACTGGAGAGGTGCATAACAAAGGCCAAATATGACCTCTGACCTTTTGTCAAATTTCCCTCTCTTGCTAAAATATTGTAAGCAAGTTGAAACTGTTTTCAAGCTTTGAACTAGTAGGTTTTGTGGGGGCTAGATGGACAGGACTTACAGGGAATCTGGCTGGTCTTTACTTAGTTAAATCATTTTTTTAGGCATACAAGCAATTTGGAAAACTTCAATTCCATGCTTTTAAAGTATGCACCAAAGAGGATTGCCTTTGCGTAAGTACATTTCACTATTAATTAGACAGTGCATGCTTTACCAGACAATATTAAATGGTGACATTTTCAGATGCTATTGCCCTCCTTAAGTATTAATAAATGGGTTGTAATATCATGTTTTAGGTATGAAGTTTTTACTGGACGGATTTTGCTCGCAGCTCTTGACCACAATTTTCATGTTTTCCGAAAGACACTGGAAGGCCGGTTTAAGAAAATTTATTCTAAAAGATCAGGTAACTGGAGGGTGGAACCGGTGAAGGAGTCAAAGCAATATCCTCACATGTCTCTGCTCCAGGCAGACATCTTAAGACGCCGCAGTGAAGACACAGAAGCTGTTACCAGACACATTGAAGTTTCCCCCGCAAATCCTGTCCATCTGGCTCCAACAATAGCCATGAAAAGGGCCCCTTCGACTGAGGAGCTGGTCAAAGCCAAATTATCATGATTTCAAATGGAAAAGAAATCACAATAGGTGCCAAAGAACTCTGCATTAGTAAAAATGCAATCTTTGAAATTACTTTGAAATGGTGTGTGGAAAAAGAAACTAGATTACATGTACTCCTGTAATACTGCTTAATTCCCCTTTGTTTTACAAGGAAATGTAGGGAAATTTAGAATAAGCGGTAACAAATTTAACAAAACCCACACTACAGCTTCCTTTGTTGCACACACTCTTTTTTCAGTTTTCAAACCAGTTAGAATAAATAAATAGATACATTATTTATTTATGATAATAATTATTGTTATTGTCAGTGGTTGCAAATTTTCCCACAGTTCTTCATCTAAAATATTGAAGGTAAACTGGTAATGTAAAGAAGCAGGTTTTTAAGGGATAATCCACAAAGAACAAAGCCTCCCATATAGAGCGCTTTTCAATTGAGTGTCGAAAACCAAAACCAAAGTAATCACAACGGCCATTCAGAGTAAAGGAAATTATCAGAGGGAGCCAATGACAACTCGAAGTAAACTCGTGTAACCGGTCTGTAGAGCGGGAAAACACGAGTGACCAAGGAGCGATTGGTTTTAGTTTACATCTGATTGGCTGAGAGGGTGGCGCGAGTTTTCTATACCAATCAAACAGCACAGTAAAGCAAAACCAATTCAATCCTGGATTACTTTCAACACTCAATTGAAAATTGCTCTAACTGCATACCTCTGTGATTGGAACCCCAACCTTATTGGTGGTATGTGAGAGCTCTAATCACTACTTTGTCCTTGCTTCCCATTAGGAGTCAGATTATCAGCACTGGGTTTGAATATAGTAATTTTAGATGAATATAGTTTTGAACATGAGAACCAGACATCAACTTAGGGAATTGTTTCATGTTACATCATATTTAATTTGAGCATAATTAAAAGAAAGAAGTGGGCTATAAATACTGTTGTGACATTTCTGGTTGTTACGATTCAACAGAAAAAAATTTCTAAAGAGAAATTTAAAAGCATTTTTTGTCAGTAAATAATAAACAAGTAAACATTTCTATAAAACTACATGTTGTCTTTCTTTACATAGTTTGCATTTCTCCATTTGTAGTAGTACACCTCTGTAAGGCAGACACTTGGTCCTTGAGTCACACTCCCTTTCTTTGACTGAGTAGAAGACACACAATACTCATTGAGAAACAGTTATTGCTGGTCCCAAAAGTGTCCAGCTTAGAGGGTTGAATGTATAATAAACAAGAACAGTGAAGAAATAGAACATAACTGCACTTCTCTACTTATTTGTATCAATAACAATAAAGGTATTTTGCCCCATGTGAGGGAATCAGGACAGTCTGGGATTCTGGAATCCACAATGGATTCCAGCATTTGTTATTAGAACTTGGATTCTGGATTTCAATCATTAGTGGGATTGTGGATTTCTTCAGTTGTATTCTGGATGCCAAAACCCAGGATTTCTGATTCCACGATCAAAAATTTTCTGTATTCCGGAATCCGGATTCCCTTTCATGGCGCAAGATATTTTTTTTTCTAACGCTAAGAACGGCGAAAACCCATGTAATTACCGTCTGGTGCGGGATATGCTTGACGAATAACTATTACTACACAAGAAGGCAATATTTTTCGATTCCCTCTACCAAGTTTACCAAATTTCCACAATGTGTATTGCCGGTAAGCGGCCTTCCTGTAACTTTGAGTAGAGTAATCGGGTTCGTCCGCGCGGATGTCGCACCTGGCTCTTATAGCTAATTGCAGCACTTCCCGATCGAGGCAAACCGTGTTAAACATGACATAAGAAGTTACACATGTCCTCTTTTTGCAACAGACGTTTTCCTGTTCATCCGGCATTCTCCTGCAGACACCACAAGTACACCAAGTTTCAGGTATATTTTGCTCTGGTTGAGGCGATGGCGGGTCAATGTCATCGCTTCCGGTTAGCATGTTTCTAGCAAATTCAAGGCTACCGCGTCCTTGACTCAGCAGCCTAATAAGAAGCTGGTCTTTATCGTCAGAAGATAGTTTGGTCACAAACTCCTACAAAAAGAAAAGAGAAAGGCGAGGCTTAAATAAAAATATATCAAAGCTTAGGTGTATAATACGGGGGATGCGCCGAGTCTGGAATAATTTGCATACATGATCCAGGTAAGTAAACTAACTTGAATAGAATTTTATAACCTCGTAAACAAACCTTTATTTCGCGCTGAGAGTCCTCTACAGCTTGCCTGTGGCGGGCAAAAGCACTCGGATTTCCGATCTCCTGCCCTTCCGCGACCTGGTTTTTGCAAGGTGCTTTCTTTGTACCACACTTGCAATTTGTAGAACATTTTAGGTTCGCGTTTTGGCACGGACAGCCTGCGTATCTTGCACTTTTCTTGCGGCTGCAAGTATTTTTACAAGTGCAAACCTACAGCGAATAGAGCTGAAGTTAGTCACAGCAGTAACAACGGGTAACTGAAACGACACAAATACAAAATTTTTAGTTTGACCGGATTCTTACCACGCGATTGCTGTCGGCGTCGCTGGTACTTGGCGCAGCGACTGCGCCGGTAACGGTGGTTTCACGGCTTTGAGCCCTGTTTACGGTTCTAATCGGCGATCCATACGCGTTGACCTCAATTTCCTCATCAGAAAGGTCACTTTCTGAAAAATCACGCTCGCTGTCTCCTTCAATTTCCATAACAAATGTGACCTTTCACGCTTGTCTGGACCTGGCTTATCTTTGACCAAATATGGGAGCGTTATAAGCATATCCCGGATAACAACAACAACAAAGGCGCGCAATGCAAACTGGGTGGGTGAGATTCTTTAATAGCTTTAGCATTCGGTCATTTCGCCAGCGAACAGTTGTTGAAAGAGCAAATCATTATTCCTGTTAAAAAAACGTTCACCAACGCTGGTCATATCGACAGAAAATTGATCGATTTTAGCGAAATTTGCCAAAAAAAATCCAGCGAAATCGACTGTTTTTTACTGATTGTTTCTTGGCGAAGTTTCCCCCCGAAATTTCCCGTGAAATCGGCCGATTTTTCTAAGAATTTGCCCCCTGAAAATCCTTCGAAAATTGACTTTTTTCTGCTAAAATCCCGCGAAATCGGCCGATTTTCCTGCGAATTTTTTCTTTTTTCCCGCGAAAATCCCGCGAAATCGGCCAATTTTTCCGCGAATTTGCTCCTTAAAATCCCGCGAAATTTCGCTTTTTTTCCCGCGAAATATCAGAAGCCCTGTGGTGACAATTCAGCGCACTAAAACAGCAAAAACCAAAAGACATGTCACACATTAAAATGCTCTTTTTTTCGATTGTTTATGATTTGAAACAGCTGGCTACAAATGTACATAATGCATGTAATGTTTACAAAATTATGTAGGGCTCCTTAATATTCTGAATATTCATACTTTTCGATTGTTTATAATTTGAAATAGCTGGCTACGAATGTACAATATAATGCATGTAATGTTTTCATAAGCTCTAAAGCGGAATTTCCTGGAGGCTAAAAGGCTTTTTAATACCTTGGTTTTTTATTGCAGGAGAAATTGACCTACCATAACAAATTTATTATTGTTATTTGATAATTTGCTTTAAGTCCTATATTACTAAATAATTTTCTGGATTTCTGCGCTTTTCACAAACATGCGAATTATGATTGACGGCAGCGAAAAACGCAATTGCTAAAGCGGCTTTTGAACTTTAGAGTTCGCATGTTTGTGAAAAGCACAGTAAGTCAAATCAAACACAGCTGTCAGAATGCTATCCAGATTTCAAAGATGAATTTTAGTTCGAACAGGATCTTAAGAATTTGTGGAATTAGCAGAATTTAAATGGCTATGGTTATCGAACTTGCTAAGTCCCACCACTTTGTCTTGACTCTGACGGTTTTACGACCTATTTCAAGCTCTCACGAGTTGACAACTGATTTATCATGCTTTAACGAAAAGTCAAACTCCAAAAAGAATTTTGGAGTTGTAGGGTTTATTTCCAAGTTAGATATCAATACATAGCCAGCTCAATCCAAAAATATCACTTAGCAGGCGCATTTGATTACGTTCTTTTACCCTACCGCAACCTGCCGCTACCACCAAATGTGCAGACTTACTGTTTTTCTTGTTTCAAGATGGCCACCAACAAAACATAGAAATTACAAAACCAAAATTGTAAAATTGATTGTGGTGTTTAATTTACTGCTGCGGCTTTGAAGTGATGTGTGACTTCCAATTACCCATAATCCCCACTGGAAGTCCTTTCTGTAGGAAATTTGGGATATCTCATGACTTTTTACCCATTTCCCACCACTTTTCCCAGCTCTAGGTTCAGAGTCTCACATATTTTCAATTTCGCCTTTTGGGGGTTGGCAAGTATGGGTAATTGTCATGAATTTTTCAGAAAATGATAAAATGGATACTTACACATACCTTGTCTTTTTGATAGGAGATGATTCAGTCAAGGTTTAATTAGTTTCACATACTTGGCTAAAAGAACAAGGAATTTTCACACCAAATATTTTTCTTGTTTGAATGCAAACAATACTTGAAAGTGATTAGGATATTTGTTGAGTTGTTTCATGGCTTCAGTTCATATCAAAACAACTTGTATCAAAGTGACTTTAAGTGTCGAAACCACGCTTCAGGTTTCCACCTTAAGGCCACTTGAAAGAGAATGAAAATAAGTTAGAATGAAAAATTAATTTTGCCATATAGCTTGGTCTAAGAACAAGAGAGTTAATGAAAATCAATCATGCATTTTATGACTAATATTGTGCCTGGGAAATTTTGAAACATGTTGAGCTACATATTTATGTGTGGCAAAAAGGGTCTCTTTGTGGCAAATTGTGCCATTTCTCTACTGGCCTACAAATTTAACAGCTTTGTAAGAAATTAATTCAATCAGTCTTTGGTAACTTAGAGATAGAGACTTGATGGTTTTATGTTGGCCATGCTTGGTCAGCTGAATGGTCCTCATGACTACAACAAAGAAATAGTGATGTGTACATAAAACCGGTAAACACTAGTTATTTTTCTAGGTAGATATATTAAAAAACTCAATACCTGTCCATGAAAAATATACAAGGAAAGCAACATGTGTTTCATCTTGTGAAGTACATGTATGTATGGGCATAGCCAGGGCAGGTTATTGGAGGTTATGAAACTACCCCATCTTGTTGGCTCTGATAATTTTTTATGAGAAAAACAAGGCATTAAAAGGCCCCCACTTTCTGCCAGATTACATTCTGTAAGTCGATCTTTGCTGTTCAAGAGATGTTATTCGGACAATAACTCTTGCAGGTGTTCCTGGTCAAATGAATTGGATGCCGGCTCCTCAGGCACCAATGGGTTGCCCTCCTGGACTGGAGTATTTAACTGCCATTGATCAAGTGCTTGTGCAACAGCAAACTGAGCTTTTAGAAGGTACGTTGTTTGTGTATTCTTCTTACCTAAACAACTTACAGAAGTTTGTAGTTAATATGCTGTGGTTTAGTTTTATCCTTGGTTTAATTTTAATTTTTCCTTGTTTCAAACTCTTAATTATCACACACATTATTATACCCAAAAATAAAGAAAAATAAAATTCAAACCAAGGAAAACAACATACACCACAATATATACCTGTACATGACTCACGGTGCAAACAAAGCCAGCCAGCAAGTAATAGCCCAAAAGTCATTCTAACCTAAGCCCGAGCAAAATTTCTGATGAGCAGAACTGATTGAAGTTCATCTGTTCATCTGTAATTTGAATTCCCCCCCAAAAAATGTCACTTGCCCATTGGGCAAGTTAAGAACAGAATTCACTTAGCCTGGTAGCATTATCCACTAACCATGGTGTTGTTGTTGTTTCGCTGTTCTTCAAGATTCATTTGATTCTCAGTGTGTCTTAGTATTTTAACAATTCAAGTTAATTAGCATTCATATGTTCTCATTTGATATATTATTTTGGCACTGCTTCGAAATCGGGCTCGCTTCTTTTCCCTTCTACATTTCGAGGATTAATAGAATGATTCGCTGAAAAAGGAAAAACCCAAATATCCTGATGAGAAATTCGCTCAAAGGATGAAAAACTCCAGGAAGAAACTACTTACACTAGCGTGAATTCCCTCCGGGTATTCGGTTTCTAAATCTGAATTCTTCTTGTCAACTGCTAGCAGAAAACTGAATTAAAAAACATAGCGTCGAATGCCGAAATACCCTTAGGGAATATAGGGGACGTGTTACTATCGGCAATGGATTTAATTTATAACACATGGGCTATCGGACACTACTTTCTTTGCACACTTTAATATGACTGTGTAAAATAATATCTTTTAGCTTTAAGTTGAAACTCATGGTTTTCTGTTCAAATAAAGATCGAAATCTTTCGCCAGGAGAAAAATGATCCTTTTTTATTTTTCGCATGCCAGCTAATACTCTGAAAATGTAGCCTCTGCTCGCAGTGTAAAACAAAGGGGAAACCAGTAAAAAGACGTGGAGGACAAGTTTATTCTTTTAGCTTGACATTTACTTAGCATAATGAATGACCTTTTTCTATATTTAAAGCTATTGTGGGATTTGAGACCAACAACAAGTACAAGATATGTAATTCCATGGGTCAACAAGTCTACTTTGCTGCTGAAGGTATCTTTAATAAGTCAAACAATATATTAATGTCTAGCTTGGGACCAGGCTCCCCATTGTGGGAAAAAGGAGCAAAAAGCAGCGTTGGATATCGTTCGTCTCGCTTCACTCGCCAATATTTTCCCTCTTTGACCCCGTTTTTTGCCTTTTTCCCCCACTACGGAGCCTGGTTCCAGGCCACTTAATGTCATGTTTTGTTTGTTTGTTTTTTAAATTTTCCAATTTAAGCAATTGGAAAGAAGAAGCCTGAAAAAATATTTGAATAGCTTCTCTATCTCCAAAGACTCTAGAGAACGTCCTGTTGCCGGACGGCCACGATGCTCTTCTGAACCTCCATGATCAAAACATTATTTTTTGCGTCTTCTTAAAACGTAACCAGTCAAACGACACAATCACACGTTAATCACCACTACCGAAGTATAACTAGACCAGCCAAAGCGACGGATGTCCGAATAAAACGAAGGATTTTCAATGATTGTACCGGTAATGGCGATTTCGAATTTAGTGTTGACCCAACAAATTTATTCATGAAGAGACAAACGGCGCGCATGCGCATTATCGTGAACCAGTCCCTTTAAAATTATCCTTTTTAATGTAGAAAGAGGGCATGCACCTATATAGGAGGCTACAATAAATTGATTACCATTACTCAAAAAGCAGATAAGTGAATAAGTGAATATTTTTTTGCGCCTCAAATGTGGCTCTTAATCAAGGGTGACTGGCACTTATTTGAGGGCGGCCTTTATTTGAAAGTTACAGAAACTCATTTTGCCAATTGATTATAGCACAGTTATGAAAATATAAAGGCATTAATCCTTTTGACGTACATCCTTCTTAAATACATAGGCCAGAAAGATACAAATTTACTGGTTTAATTTCAGTAGTTTGCTGACTCATTAGTTCACTAAATGTTATTATAATTACATTTAAGTGAATCAACTGCAATGGCTGTTTTATTTTTCCACACACAGATAATTAATTGTAACTATCTCTATGCCATTAATGCCTGGCTTCTCCTTGTACCTCAATGGCTTTGTTTTGATTGGTCAATGGGTTGTGTGCCAATAATCAACACATATAGTGATCCACGTATACTCTGCATTGTTGCTCTGTGGACTGTGCTTCTCTTGCTACTTGCGTTCTGTTTATGTGGGAGGAATTTGCAAATAAAACGGTAAGGTTCTTTTAGGGGCTATTCACAGCATACTTTAATTTTGAAATGAGTCCGTCCCATCTCCATAACTTTATTACTCTGTATATGTTTACTTAATGATACAAAGACAAAGTTTCATTCCTACACAAGTCATTCTGGAATGAGTTCATTCCAGTTTTGAATACAAATTTAATTCATGTGGTGTGATATTCCATTCTGGTATTGTGTAACCTGAAAACAAAGTTAACTTTGTTCTGATTAGAAATGTAATGGCAGACCATGTAGTTGTGGGCCACCAGCACATATGTATCACTTTCAAGTTTATCTGGCACAAACACCAAGGGAGGGAGAATGCCTTAATTAAGCTGAGCCAGTCAATTATCCGATGTGAATGCAAAGTGAATTCTTGGACCAATATATATCAACATCTTGTTTTTTACTTAACTGTTCAACTTGTAGGTTGTTAAGATTCACATGCATTTACTTAACAGTACTTTGGTCCTGTGGCTCTTACTTTTTTCCAGTAATAATTGTCTATGTGTTAGAATAATTATTAATAGGCCTCCCAAGCAGATATTCTTTTGGCTCGTAATGCAGTCCTCCCCAACAGTCATGGGGCAAAACTGTCAATGTGTGATGCAGTCCTAAGAATGTCCGTGTGGGAGAAATGGAAAAATAAATTGGTCTAAATTCTACAAACATGATCATACCAACTTTAAATAATACAATCATGCAAGCATCAATTTTCTGTGCTTGATAACACATGTACATCTGCTACACTGCATAATTTGCAGTTCATTGCATGTTGTGTTTGACAAGAGAGATAATCTTCTTTTTTTCAGGACTCTAACCATGGGAATTGCTATCCTTGCTGTTCCATTCCTTCCAGCGTCAAATATCCTCTTCACAGTTGGTTTTGTTGTAGCTAAAAGGGTGCTGTATCTCTCTAGTATTGGCTCTTGTCTGATCACTGTTCTTGGATTTGCCGCACTAAGCAAGAAATACTTTGGAAAAAAGGTGAGCAGAATGATGTATACCAGTATATATTCACTTGTCACTCTTCAAAAACGTGTAATATGCTGGTTTGAAATTAAGACTGCTTACATGTACATGTATGTTATATTTAGGTGCCATGCTCTTTTTAGCAATGTGGCTTGACCTTGTTGGAGGAAGCGATTGTTTTTCTGCAGCGGGAACACTCCATTAGGAATTTGAACTGACCAAAAGAGGAGCACAAGGAGGGGAAGTACCTAAGAGTCTGGTGGAGCCAAGAACTGCAGCTGAGTGTACCTTGTAACCATGACAACCCTGTCAATGGTATGCAGGGTCCAGGCACCATCACATTGTGTACTAGTACATGGATTAAGTCCCGATGGTGACCAACATCAATTTTCCCCTAACGATATCCATACATTGTCAAGAGAAATGGTTATGAGAATTAATTAAATGATCACCAAAGAGAAAATGCTTTGATCTTTTATTTAACTCTCTCAACGTATCTCTAAGTAAATGTATGAATATCAGTGTGGATAATTTGTATGTGGATATTGGGGATTAAAGGGTTGAAGGGTACGCTGGGTACACAGTAGGGAGCCGAAACCGTCACCAGCATAAGCAGTGTATAGCAAGATACATGTGTAACACGCACAGGGCACAGAGGAGTTATTTGTGACCTTGGTTGTTGTTGTAGTTAAATTTTACAGTTGATACCGCACATTCCCTTTGACTCAAGCAAACCGTCATGCGATCGTCCTACAAACCTGGTTAAATATTATCCAATGCTCCGGAAAACCACTGAAGGTAATGACTGTGGACGAATAACAGCAGCTACACTGTATAAAGAGACAAATAACACCTCTGCGCTCTGTGTAACACCCTGACAAGAATTAAGAGGCTGTCCGCGTAAGAACCGATAAGGCAAATTTCGGTGTTTCACGGATTGCCCTGATTTTTTCAGTGGAAGATAACTATCCTATCCCATGAAGAAATATCACATTTATTTGGACCAACTCAATTTTTTCTCCATATTACAGGAAGATTTTCTCGGTCACCTAAAACTTGCCCGTTTGCCTTCAGAAGTGGTGCGATTTTGGTGAAACTTTAGGGCTCTGTCAAACCTACCTTACGAAGCCGAATAAGCTGATTATTTTACACACAAAAGTTTTAACTCTCATTAACAGTGTCAAAGTTTAATGGTTGCATTCTGTGGAAATTTGGCTGAGATATGATTTTTTGAAAATGACCTTTAATTTGCTCAGCAGGAAAAGTAATTTGCATAACTAGAGCTGAACGGTAATTTCGCAAAAGTGGCACCTGACCCAGACTCAAGTCTATGATAAATCAGAAGTACTAAGACCAGTCTACCTCTTAATGCAATAAAATTTGTGGGCAATCTTCTCTGCGCGCTGTACAAAGTTCCGTTAATGTTACAAATTCGCCATTTTGACAGCAAAGCTGGAATTGTAACGGTCCGCATTTGATCGACTAATTTCCACAGTTTTAACGTTTCTAGTTATCACCAAATGTCATTAGACCCTTTAAATGTTGGACTTTCGAAAACATGAGGAGAAAACTTGGTAATCGCTTTTTCTTGGTTTTTTTCCTGGTCGATGATCAGAACGCGACTTCATTCTCCGTATGCAAATTAGCCTTAGATGCGTCGTTTCAACAAATTGAATTGACAGGAAACATAACTGCTTATATTTCACATTTTTAAGGAAAATATCTCTTAGAACTTTCCACGGAAAAACACGAACGATATATGACTTAGAATCCCCTTAGGTCTGTTTCACGAGGAAGAAGTAGTAGAAGAAGATATGTTTACGCGAATTAAAATAATTTAATTACTGTGGCCCGTCACGCATTCCCCGAGAGTGGCTGTGTATCGATCAGTTCTTTTATCTGATTATATTTTTTTTGAAGTGATAGTTATTGATAATCATACAATTTAAGTAATGGTCCAGCTAAGAAGCAGGCAGAAAAACAATAGCCCGCGGCAATAGCGTCAGTTATTTTTCAGGCGCTAATTTCTCTAATCAAATTAAATCTGAATGCTCTGATTGGTCAATACAGCGAAAAGCGCGAAATTTGAATTTTAAAGTTGTATTAAGATAGCTTAAGACTCATTCGAACAACTTTTTATTTCGTCTATTGCTTTGTTATGTTGAAAAATATAACATATCTAAAATTTAAAAGATTTCTATGCGCCAAACCCGAGGAAGTTAAACTGATATGAAATTACACGAAGATGAGCACAGTGTTACATCAATCAGCGACGTTGGGAACAACATTTACGTCGGCTCTCACAAAAGAAATGTCAAAACCATGATCGTAAACAGCAGCAATTCACTCTCACGTGGCGAATCTGGCGAACGCGCCAATGTCCCGCGTTCATATTCGGCCACCATACAGAACAACAACACGTACACAAAATCAAATCTAAATGTTATCTAAATGTTCTGCTTTTGGAAAAAAAGATGATGTTGCCCAGATAGAAAAACTTCCTGCATGTTCGGATAATTGGGTTTCAGAAAAAGCTCTCCTACAGTTTATCTGTTTTCAAGGTTTTGATATTACTCTTTAAAAATCCTTCTTACAATCTCTTTCGTCCTTGGAAAAAATAAAGGCAAGCTACAGTCATGCTCGCTAGATCTTCCGTACCAAGAGAAACTCAAACACCAGTGACAGCTATTTATGATACCTAAGCGGCTTCCGTCTCGGTATTCTCCGTCTCAGAACTCAAAGGTACAAAATGCAAACGTGTCACAAATTTCAATTCGCTCATTTTAACTTAAGGTCCACGGCGAACTTCCATTTCGCTTGATGAAGCAGTCTAGAGAGAAAAAAAATCGAATGAGAGATGGGTAAAGATACACGGAATATGGAAGTTTCGAAAAGGGCAAACACATGAATAACACATAATGCGCGCGGAGGTGCGAAAATCTATTGAATTCAGCTTACCTCAAGCTCAAGTGTTCTACATCTCTTCGAGAAATAAATTCATCCTTGTAAAAACAACAAATCTTTCGCTTTCTCCTTTTATGCCCAGCTGTACTCCAATTTCTAGTGCCACAATTATTCCGATCTCCTCCTGATCCGGCCTGACAACGAAAACAACTACGCCGGGCCCAAATTTCCATATGGCGACTCGGCATGTCGAGGACGGCAGCAAACTATGTTTAAGAGCATTTTGACGATCACTCCGATGATAAAATACAGTAAATTTGAGATAATTATTCAATAAAGAAAAAATGCAGATTTTTCACGAAGAAATTGACGAGATTTTTTCGGGTAAAAGACAAATTTCCTAGCATCTCAAGTGTCACACTAAGATGGGGTCACAACAAGGTCGCGCGTGTGTTGCACGTTTTCCGCTCTAACTTTTGATTGGCGCATAGAACAATGCTGAAACTTGGCCGTGAGGTATAAGACAGGGGTATGGAGAAAATAAAGCTAAAAAAAGTTGTTTTTGTCACGTTTCTGACTGTTTTTTGGGCGATTTTTGGATTTCGGCCAATCAAAACGCTTGATTTAATTGAAATTAATGATTAAAAGTTAGCACCTTTTAATCACTTTTGCCGTTCGCCTGCCTACCTCTTACACGGACCATTACTTAATCACTGCTAATTCCGATTCTTTACTGGGTGGGAAATACCGTGCTGTTGTATTTATTCATTCTACGACCGTTTTAACTAAGTCAGTATCCCCGGGAGCCACCGTGAGGATAGGGTTTAATATGACAACCCATGGTGTAATACACGACAATTAGCTACAAAGTAGTCACTTGGACACGGCCACTCTTATTCACGAGCACTAGCACAATATTTTCAATTACAGAATCAAAAATTAATATTTTGGAAATAGCTCGCAAACAACTTCAGAAATACCGTGCGACACCATAGGACCACACCTGCAAAGTACTTTCATTTCCTAGATCCCTTGCTAACCATAGGCAGGGGCACCCAACGAGGATATAGTTCAAAACCACTTAACATAGCATTGTTGAACGTAGTTTAGTATTCAAACAGTAGATATAGGCATATTTTTATCCCCTAAAAACTTTTCATCTGTTCGGATTTCCTAGCTGAAAGTCTAGTGATCCGAAAATTATAGGGATAAAAACTTACCTTCCCGAAAACTTCAGCCAGGAAAAGGCTCCCGAAAATTCTAGGTGGCCTTTTTTAGGGTCAAAATCCCTTAAAAATGGGTAATTATACCATTTTGTAGATGTTCGAAAATCCTAGGAGAGGCAGGCAAGCAAGAAATTTTACAACAAATGCTCCGAAAATTCTAGATCTCAAATCGTCTTCCGAACAGATATTTTCCCGAAAATTGCCGTTGGGTGCCCCTGCATAGGCTATACAAACGTTACGGTGGTATTAACAGAGCATTGTGTTTATCGCCAATTAACAACATTTCAGTAAAAATGAGGAATGGCATGCAGAAAAAGGCATAGTTATTGTTTACGGTCCTTCTCCTGTTAAATCCCAAAAGTTTTGCCGGCTGTTAATCACACTAAATTAAGGATCCATGTGTTCACTCCTGAGCTGTTGGAGAAAAGCACGTGCAATCTTGTATGAAAGACGAAAGTTTGTCAACTAGGTCTCCTTTTCTTTCCCTGGATTTGAATGGTATTTTAAAGTGACAAAAGATTTTTTTAGCATTACCACGTTGAACTGACTAGGTTGTTCTTCCTTTGACATACACATAGGTTGAAAGCTTCTGGTTGAGGGTGTTGTGGTCTCAATTCTTCAGCGATTTCTGCAACAAGCTTTTGCCTTTCGAACTCCTCGTCTTCTTGCAACAGATCTCTATGGTCAAGTTCAACTTGTATACACTTAGGATTATGTTTACGTGTTGACTGAAACGGGCTTAGAGTCCAACATGGGCTGGCAATAGGTGAGCACGGAATTGGAACGGGAGTGGGGGGAACTCCCTATGATGGCCTATACGAGGAGGTTCCGCCCGAAAGGAGTATCTTTTTCAGGCTTCAGGTATATGAAAGGGCGGGCATTTCACTAGATGAAGTATATAAAAGGGCGAGTGCGCTTATTGCAGCCTTAGCAGCATCTTTGGTGGTTCTTAAAGAAAAAAGAACTAAGTTTAAGAATTTAAGGAAAAAGTAGAAGGACTTATTTTTTCAGAAATTAATATATACGGGAGAAATTTCACCCCCTTAAATACAAATGCTTATTAACGTAGAGGTGGAACAGTGGGGAGAGAGGGTGGATGGTAAAGTAGGTTAAAAATGGAGAGGTGAGATGAAGCACATTGTTCAAGAGGGTATAAATACAAAAACAAAACAAAAAAAACAGCAATCTGGAGGCATTTTTGAAGACTTAATGAAAACGTTATCAAACAAGAAAAACAGAGAAATCTTGTCCAATAAACCTCTTCGGCAAATGTGTGGACATGGTTGCAGACTGTTCAATCGTGCTCTTCTCGACCCTTCGGCGTCAGGTTTTTTCAAGTTTCTTGCGACAGGAGGAGCAAATCGGCTATATAAAGTTGAACTGAACACTAAGGTACTTTTAAGTATCTCTAATTTTTACAAAACCCAGAGACATGTTTTAAACACTGTTTAAGTTCAAAAAAGTTATTTTTATTGCAAGAATGAAATACTTTTCATACACGTGAACGACACCTCGACCACAATCACTCCTAGCCTCGTCCCCAGGACATTCGTCTTAGAAAATGACAGGGGCGGGAAAGCCCTGGGGACGAGGTTGAATCCTGACTCCGTGTAGAAAGTTCTTTTTTCCCATTTATAATGCTCTTCAAACAATCATCAGAAAACAATCTTTCACAACACACGGATTAACCGGTATGTATAGTATTTTAAAGGTAAGAATTGATTAGGGCAAGATACACGGCTGTCCAAAAAAATAGAAATAACAAAAACTATCTTTGCAAGCTCAAATAAACTGGAAACGAACTTCAGAAAACATCGCAAGATAAAATGTTAAATAGAGAAATTAAAATATCTCTGTACGTTAAGACAATTGTTTGCATGAAGAAGAAAAAAGAATGATGGAACAAAACTTTGACTTATTTCGCTGGCTATCTGGAAATTTACGACGTGTCTTCCTGCCACAGAAGTTATTTTGCCAGTATGATCCAGAGTGTGACCGCGGTATTGACAAGACCTTAGGCTCGATTTCCGCCCTCTCCCCGTCCATTGGGGGCTCGTTTTCCAGAACAGCGGCTTACAATCGAGCCTAACAAGACCTTGGCGCTCGCAAAAACCTGTGCCTAAAGCAGATTGTCATTTTAGTGTTAGCCTGTGTACACACCACCCTCCCCCCCTTGGGAGAAGCGGCCCCTTCTCCGATTTTTCCTGAGAGGAGGGGGTCTGTACACAGGCTATTCAGTGTCTGTGCCTTGGGCAGATTGTCATTTCAGTTCCGAATACCCACCAAGCCTCGAATACGTACTCTCGCTAAAATGAGTTCATTTTCATTGTCTTTGCTACACTTGCTACACTTAAACAAGTGACAGCTGGCTAAGTGCGAGGTAATATCATCTATGCACTCTGTGACCAACACATTTTCCTCCACTCCCCTTCCGGGACCTCACTCTGTCTACGATCTCGCTGAAGAACTGCTTGATGAAATAGCCGAAAAAGCCATTTTTCACAATTGATCTCTTCGGCGATTTCAGTGACATAATTATATTTAATTTGAAACTGGCACCTGTTGCATTATAATTCAATCAGATTGAAACCAAAACAAGATCATCGTTGGAATTCGGATGTTATACCCTAGCAAAAACTGAAAAGATACTCCCTTTTGCGTTTATTCACTGAAAAAAGGAACTATTTTTCCCTTTTCATTCTGCTACCGATAAGCTACCGATAAACGCTTTAAAGATCTTTGAATGAAACTGAAATTTACCGCTAATTTAAGATAGAAAAAGTGTGGGGCATTTTTTTTTTTTTATCATAGTGCCATGTACAAAGATCTGCCTTCTCCCGATAAGCAAATATCATAATAAAACTTTCGACGTTAACGCTATTTTTCATAAAGGCACGCAAAAAAGAGTGCCCAAACATTTTCGTGTGCTGACAGGAGGAATTACCTTGCAAGTGAACTCTTATTTTTTATTATTATCAATAACTATCATTTAAAAAAAAGATGATAATATGATCGAATTGATCGACACAACGCTATTGTTTTCTAATCGACCACCCCTCTTCAGGAATGCGTGACATGCCACAGTAATTGAATTATTTTAAGCCGCAAACATCTATCATGATATATTATTCAGCTGCTTCTTCCTCGTTAAAAAAAAAAACAGACCTTAAGGGAGATTCTAAGTCATGGTTTGTGTTTTTTTGTGGAAAGGAGAATTATTTTTCCCCTTAGAAATGTGAATGTAACGATTATATTTCCTGTCAATTTGTTGAAAACAACGCCTCTAAGGCTAATTTGCATACCGAGAACGAAGTCACGTTCATCGTCGACAAGAAAAAGACCCAGGGAAAAGCGATTACTAAGTTTTCTCCAAATGTTTTCAAACGTCCAACATTTAAAGGGTCTAATGATATTTAGTGATAACTGGAAACGTTAAAGCTGTGGAAATTAGTGGATCAGATGCGGACCCGTTACAATTCCAGCTTTGCTGTCAAAATGGCGAATTTTGGACCATTAACGGAACTTTGCACGGCACGCAAAGAAGAGTGCCCACAAATTTTATTGCGTTAAGAAGTAGACTGGTCTTAGTACTTCTGATTTATCATAGACTTGAGTCTGGGTCAGGTGCCACTTTTGCGAAATTACCGTTCAGCTCTAGTTATGCAAATTACTTTTCCTGCTGAGCAAATTAAAGGTCATTTTCAAAAAATCATATCTCAGCCAACTTTTCACAGAATGCAACCATTAAACATTGAAACTATTAATGAGAGTTAAAACTTTTGTGTGTAAAATAATCAGATTATTCGGCTATGTAAGGTAGGTTTGACAGAGCCCTAAAGTTTCACCAAAATCGCACTACTTCCGACGGCAAACTGACTAGTTTTAGGTGACCGAGAAAATCTTCCTGTAAAATAGAGAAAAAATTGAGTTGGTCCAAATAAATGTGATATTTCTTCATGGGATAGGATAGTCATCTTCCACTGAAAAAATCAGGGCAATCCGTGATAGACCGAAATTTGCCTTATCGGTTCTTACGCGGACAGCCTCTTAATTATTTGATATTTTCTGCTGCCCTGCACCTGTAGGTTTTAGGATTTACTGTTGGTGCACTGATAGCTTTGTACATGGCTTGAACAGTACAGGTAAGAAAAATGACCCTTCTGCTCGTAGAGCCTCAGATAATCATATCAAAGGGGTGCCTGGAATTAAGCCTGATGTTAGACAATCAAAGAGTGAGGGTGTAATTGCATTGCAGTCTCCCTTTCATCCATGTTTTTACCATCTATATCACCATGTTATATTCTGTACCAAAAGTTATTACGTAATTTGCTTTGACTTGCTTCCTATGCAGACGTTTCCAGGTTAGGCAAGGGACTTGTGGCGAATTCCTAAGAAATCTTCGTGGGGGCCAGTTCTTGCCTCAGATTTCATGGACTTAAAGTCTTGGTCATACCCTTTCTCCCTCTGATACTACTATGATACAGGCACCCCCTGTCAAAAGATAATGAGCTCAGGGCTCTCACTAAGTTTTAAAGTATACAGCTAGGATGTAAATGTACGTGGCTTAGCAATCAAGTTCTGTAGTTAATTTCAGGCTTGCATTCGGCCTTGCTTTACCCTTTTTCCCAAAAAGTATGTGGCTCAAACCTAGTCGGTTTTTTAGCCAGTTCCCAGCACTTAAAGAGAACCCTGTAGAAAGCTTATAAAATTTTGAGCTTCTCCATAATACGGACACGTTGATTTGTCCCTCTGGTGTTCGCCTGAAAACGTTCTTGGAGTCGTGGCTGTTTTTATATTGCCTTCTTCCTTTTTTCAGAGATCCGCAGAATGGGTTGATGAAGACACTTTATTCACTTCTGGACTCACTGTTTGTCCACTCAATGCCAAGGTAAATGAAATAGCTGAAGGGATGTTCTCACAGTCATGATTGCTGCTAGCAAGACCTCCCATAAGGGACCATTTATACAAAATACTGTTAGTAATCAGTCTTGCCAGTCAAGGTGGAAAACTCTAGGAAGTGACCTCTTCCAGAAAAAGGGGGCTATGTCAGGTGGATATTGTTGGACCTGTTGTGTCAGGACGGAAGGACAATTCTGTGCTTAAGTCACAGGTCGAAGTGACTGTGCCTAACACATCCACTTTCTTGTCTGTTTTTATTCACTTTTTTTGTTAACGTACATCTAGGCTTTGAATTAATTTTTTTTCAAGGGTAAAATAAGCTATTCATCAGCATTGTAATTGAAATTGTAATTGTAAGTAACATCAGGGCAGTGCCTTGCATGGGTCTAGGGTCCCGTTTGCACTTGCCCTTTTGGGGATGAGCAATTGTTTTTTAATTATTCTTGTGATTATAATTAATTATTTTTATTTTATTTCTTTAATCATATATCTTCTTGTTAATTCTTTCGTGATTGCAGTTTTGCCCCAATAAAGTGCCAAAAAAAAAAATTACTTAGTGCCGTTTCCCATACACAAAATGCTTCTTTAAAATTATGACGAGGCACAAACCTTAGTAATTCGTCTTGGTGATTCTCGCGGGCATGTCATTAGAGCTGGAAAACAGACGACAGGAAACAGCAGTCTTAAACAACAAAACGGGACCTAGTTAATTTTGGAATTCAATTAATGCGAAAAACGTTTATTAGCTTCTTTTTTTTTTTTTGAAAGAATAGCAAATAGCGTGAACTAGCCCCTGTTCCCTGTAACCACCTATTCCTGGCATTTTGACTTGGTTGCGTATGAGAGAATTTCGCTGTAGCTCTTTTAGACGTTAGTATATTTATGATCATTTTTGTCCCTTCAACAGGTTCACTACAACATTGGCAAGCTGAGAGCTGAAAAAGGACAGGCAGTGATTGCTGAGAAGTTTTATAGAGAAGCAATCAGGTACCGTGTAGAAATCAGTGAGAAATGATAAACACTCATTGTACTGGTTTATTTCTTGTTAATTGACGTCGAGTCAAATGATAGTTCTTCCCTGTACTTAAATGAAGTTTCGTTTGAGTGTTTTTAACAATAAAAAAAATAGCCTGCAGTTTTATCCAAGCATGAAAAGGTTTCGGGAACGGCCCTTGCCTGCGGAAGTTCCACGGGTAATGTTTTAAAGAAATATTTATTTCAGATTGGACATATCCTCACGTACCGTATAGAATTGCGCCAATACAAAGGATGTACTGTGCTTGATTCTTGGAAGAGCTCGTTTTTCTTTTCCTTTCTTTTTGTTTTGTTTTGTTTGCATTTTTTCATATATTTTCTCTACCCTAATGGCTTTTTTCCCTTAATTTTCTCCCTTGCTGCCCGAGGTTATGCGATTCGCGTATTTCTAGTAAAGTTTTGTTGTTCTAAAGCATGCAGGTTCTACGACAATTAATCACTACCTTCAACAGTGCATGTCTGAAAAAAAAAAGACTAGAATGATATCAACCGATTTTAATTCCCTTAAATGGCAGGTTAAACCCAACATACGATCAAGCTTTAAACAATTCGGGAAACCTTATCAAGGTATGACGTCCTTGTACAGCATGTTACGTACATGTATTTTATTTTTGACGCACATGAGACGTTCAATAACGGAGAGGTAGTAAACATGTGAATACTCCAAAATATGCGTACTTAGTTTTTGTGGCAGTGAACATTGCAATAAAGATTCCTTTCAAAAATGATCCTCTGGCGAGAAGCAAGATCACACCAAGCTCATATTTGTCATTGTAATGATCGCTAAAAAGACCCCATGGCGGATTTTTGCATCGCAGCAAGTCAATCGTAGGAGGTGACTACAGAATGATTTTCTTGGGATACAAACCCTGCAAAAAGAATGGATTCTCTAGCTTTTTGATTTTTCGGCCCTTTCTATTCGACCAAAATGAAATGAGAAAAAACAAATAGGAAACTCATCTAAAACCCGAAAAGCTACTAATGATCGAAGGCGATCGATTCAACCAAAAAACTGGGTACAACTCGCGAGGTTGTTTGAAAAGTTTTCCATTCATCAAATGAAGAATGATCCTCTCAGTTATGAACGCAATTTATGCAATTGCGTAAGAAGCCTGAAAAAATTCAGGACTTCAACGGGATTTGAACCCGTGACCTGGTGATACTGGTGCGATGCTCTAACCAACTGAGCTGTGAAGCCACTGATGTTGGGAGCTAGTCAATTGTGTGTTCAAGAGATGAATGAGATAGATGTATGTGAAATAAATCATATAAGAACTGCGGAAACTAAATCAAATGAAGAGTGGTCCTCGCAGTTATGAACGCAATTTATGCAATTGCGTAAGAAGCCTGAAAAAAATTCAGAACTTTTGGAACTTTTTAGATCGCTCTGTAATAATCACGATTTACTCGCGTTGCCTTTAGAAGAAGGAGGCTATTTCTTGGTTTTGCAAAATTGCTGTCTGAAGTTGTAATTTATTTGTAGACTTGAAATGAGTTAATTTTAAAATTTTAGTGTAAAAAACATGTTTTTTAAGGATGATGGAAGATATATAGAAGCTGAAGCACTGTTAGAAAAAGCTGTCGAAATAAGGTTAGTCTTTTTGCAATGTTATACTTAAGCGTTTTTCTCTCTAATTTGAAGTCACTTGAAGTTCTAAACGCATTAGTGACCTCAACATTTGACTAACGGGGGAGGACAGGGGGTGGGAGCCTGGAGAATTAGGGGACAGAAGGGGTACGGGAGGCGGGAGAGGAAAGAGTGGGAAGTGGGTGTTTTAAAGGGCGGGGAGGGGAAAATATGGGGAAATTATGCAACAATACTCAATCTTTCGTAATCGAAAAAAGAGCTGGTGGGAGAAAGCCAAGAAAAAAAGGGGCAGGAGCCGGGAACGCAAGGTACAGGAGTTGGCAGGTTTGGACCTCCCTATCCCCCCAATTGACTATGAGAAAGTTACGACTTAGGATTTTTGAGGTAATTATATCCCCCGGCTATAAATCTTCCCTGTTGCTGACTAGTACATTAGTAAACTATAGGGTTCAGATTGGTGTGATAAGTAATTGTATGATGCACACGATTTTGGTTTGAAAACTCGAAGTGTTATCCAAAGGTCCCTATTTGAGACCCGTACATTGTACAAGGTGCGCGAGATCGTGTTCGCGCGAGTACTTACTAGAACCTTGCCGAACTGTAGCCTCATTATTCCGCGCGGCCTGTACGTTTCAGGTCACGTGGCTCTTTCGTCTCGGATCGCCAAAATGCATTGGCCCAGAAGGCCAGAATCCTCAACTTTTCCTGTTCATTGTTGAAAAGCTAATAGAGAGGCCAACAACGATACGATCGGTGTCATTAGTGGAATTTGATTTAATACCGTATTTTTCGATTAAACGCTGCGGCCTTTGTTAAAGTTTAAGCCTTTTCGATGCGGCGATTATTCAAGGGTGGCGTTTATTTCAAATCACATTTCCTAAATAATGTAAATATAATGTAAAATAGGAAGATGTCTAAAGTCCCAATAGAGAGTTTTCATCCGAGTTTACCGCGAACCTCTAAGCGCTGGAGGTCACGTGACAAGTCTTTCGCGTCACGTTTGAGGTTTACGACGTGCGTTTTCAACGTAGGGAGGTAGGTTTTCACGTATGTCATTTACCTGAAAGCTTTTAGCGTATAATTCTTGTTTCATCCAACGTGTTGATACAAAAATCTTGTGGAGCAAGTCTTATCCATTAAGAGAGACACAAATTCGGGCGATATGTTAAATTTTGTAAATCCTATTGGATCTTGAAAACAAGTGCCATTCATGGCTGCTGATTCAAAATGGCGGCCGTAATTTAATCCACCGTCAATCTAAATCGAATTATGTTTGAACGTCGAACCGCAAACGGGTAACCGCAAGCCGCGGTTAGAGGTTCGCGGTAAACTCGGATCTAAAACTCTAATGTCTTGCTTTTTTGCTGAGATGGCACATACCTATATAGCTTATATAAGGGAGTATCCCCCCCCGGGTCTGAGATAACTTATTTACGCCGTCATTCTTGTGTATAGGAATAACTTTGCGGCGGGCTGGATGAACTTAGGCACCGTAAAGGCAGCATTGCACAAAGAAGATGTGAGTTTGATAGCTTTATTCATGTTTCCACAAATTATTGATTACGATTTGACCTTCCAGCAAGCTTTATTTTTCTGTGTAACAACCGGAGAGCGGCCAGGCGCGCAGGTGGTGGTGAGTCAATCTAGCAGAGAGAGAATTAAGGGTATACTCAAATCGAACTTGTGCCTCGTCTTGTGCCAGTTTTTCCTATTTCTTTCCTTTGATTCTCTCTGCACGATTATTTCTTCCGCACAACTTCGAACTCTCTGATCCTACAAAATTTGTTTCTTAGGAAGCCGAAAAATGCTACAGCAACGCTATAAAATACAGACCAAGATATCCAGACGCTTTTTTCAACCTTGGAAATCTGGTAAGAAAAAAAGGACAATAGTTTTTAAACGTTCAAAATGCACAGTGCAAGCAGTGCAGATACAATGATATAATCCTTTTACGTGAACCCTGGATA
Source organism: Porites lobata (assembly GCA_942486035.1). Lineage (NCBI taxonomy): Eukaryota > Metazoa > Cnidaria > Anthozoa > Scleractinia > Poritidae > Porites > Porites lobata. The sequence continues at coordinate 113,814 of CALNXK010000384.1, forward strand.
GTTTCCCATTCATTGCTTTTCCATGCGTATTTATACTGACCTTAAAATCTTCTCCTCCAGTACATCGATCAAGACAAAACTGTAAAAGCCATTGCCGCATTTAAAACAGCCATCAATTTAAAAAACGATCATGTGGGTGCCTGGATGAATCATGCTCTGCTCTTAGAAAAGTCAGGTAAATGTCTGCAAGGGGCCTTTTAACGGGTGGGGAGGAAGGATTTTACGGTAACTGAGCGATTTTTTTGTGCTGATTGGTCGAGAGCTATGGTCGATAACCGTCGATAACGGACGGACCATTAGAATAATTATGAGGTTGGGGAGAGTGGATGGGGAATTTTCGAACCACATCAATTTTTTTTCGTGAACATTTCCCTTTGCTTGAATTTTTTTAGGCCAGAGCGGGAATATTTTTTGGGGGTACTCGGCCTGCATGAATTTTTTTTCTAAGATTTTCCCTTGCGCAAATATATTTCTATGATGCTTCACCAAAACTATGCCAATGGTCCGACGTGATGGAAATTAAGTGACGGTGGCGCAATTTGTTTTTCTCTTTCTCTTGCGCGCAGTTTGTGGAGAATTATTTAACGAGTGGACGTCAAAGACTCTTAATGTTATTGTACAAGACAAATCGACAATAAATTTCCATGTTCCATACTCTTATCGATCATAGAAATGACGCGAAAACGTTCAAAAATTTGCAGTGAAACCATTCGTTTGCTGATCGTGGTTTCACTTGAGTGCCGACCATGGAATTTTTTTTCGATTTGTAAGGGAAAGGAGAAAAAACTCACTTTTTAGGAAAGTGAAAAAGAACTTAAGCAAACGTTTTTCGAGCGCAGGAGCAAGGATTCAGCTTAGTTCATGTTGGTTAGTGCCAGGCCTTCTATGCTAGAGGTCCTGAGTTCGATTCCCATTTATGACTTCCGATCCTTGTTTGACGTCTGTCCTCTCCGTGTAGGAACTGAAATACCCGTAAAACTAAACGGAACACTGGTGGAGAGGGAGAGAGTTGTGGGAGGGAGGATAAAATGAGGGTAACGTCGGCCTCAGGTTTTTTATTCAGATGATGACTATTCCGAGCAAGTGACGATTAATTACCCTCTTAACCCTTAAAGGAAACAGTGAAATTATTGTAAGGTGTGGGAAAACTTGCAAGGGTTAAACTACAGTCTTGAAAAACATTTTTTGCATAGTAGGGTATTTTCAGTTAATTAATCTCCTCCTACCCCTACTTAGATCTTCAAATGAGTCAGTCCCTTTACTGGCGGATCCCCAGTAACAAAACTCTCGCAAACCTCCACCTCACTTAGACAACCACACAATCCTGGCTTTTTAGTTGGTCGCTCACAGCTAGATGCAATAAAAAAAATCTTGTGCGAAGTAACGTCTCTTGACAGACGAGTTTATTTTTAAGGTAACGCCTGGCAGGTTTCCCTTTCTAGGTAACAGAGATGCGGCGATAACAGTGATCAGAGAGGCTAAAAGCCACATTCCTAACGAGCCGTCAGTTCATTTCAACCTTGCTAACATGCTCGGACAGAAAGATGAGTTTGTGGTATGTGGTTCGTTACAGAATTACACTAGGATCAGACAATTTAAAGACGCCGGTGAAGGGGATTTTAGGTCTGGTTCTGTGTTCCCCGTAGAGGCTTCCACTGGTATTTCAAGAATAAACAGGACACGGGTATAATGCGAGGAGAAAATAGGCGGGAAATCGTCCCCGCGCTTTTTCCCCCCCCCTCCTCAATAAAGTTGCCTCTGCGGGGAGAGGGATCAGTTCAAACGCAGCGTCTCTCGTGCTTAATGAATTTTTTTATAGCAACACGCTCCCGGGGAGGGTGGAGTGGAGAGAGAAACAGGAAAGAGAGGGAAGGGTGGAGACCATAGGTTGGCATCTGGTTAGATCGTTGATTATTGCCTGCTGCACACGATGAATGATGGACACATGTCTATTTCTCAATGTTCTCCCCATAAAACTCTCCAAGTAATTGATTCTCTTTTTTTCAACATGTCAAGGAATTTTAAATTGCATTTAGTCAGTATAGCCTGTGTCACCCCAGTTAGTAACCAGACTTAACCGGAGTTAAGTTAGACTGTTCACAGTCCCCTATTTTTCCGTGAGATCGTCGAGATCTAGCGCGTCTTACAATTAATGGCGGCCATCTTGATTTGCAAATGTACCGAGGGGCGGGCGTCAGGGATTATAGCTCTTCCTCCAAAACCGCCCCCGCCCCCTAAGTAGTTTTGACACTCATGCAAGATGGCAGCCCGTAACGCAAAGCGCTCGATCTCGACAATCTTACGGGAAAATAGGGGACTGTGAACAGTCTAGAGTTAAGTTTCGTCTGTGGCGCAGGCTAAAGTTAGGAACCCGAAAACCAAAGCGTATTCAAGTTCGCTTATCCTGTTAGGGGTTGTTTACATGAGTGGGATGACTTTGATTTCGTATCGCGTTTACATGATGATTGGGTCATTTCATATCTCTTTGTTAAAAAGTAACATTTCATGTTGATAAAATACACGTGTGCTTCAAAATCGCAAACATTACGCATGCGCTACCCTGTTCCAATCTACTGGCAGACCGATTTCACACCGAAACGGGTGGTCGTTTGACGTTTACATGATACCGTTGCGAGATTTCGTACCGGAGTGGAAATCTCGCCCCGGTAAGAGAACTGGGGTAAACTCACGCCGGGGTGACTCGCACCGGCATAAAATTTTGTGGTGGTATCATTTAAATAAATATAGAGCCATGAGAGGGAACCGCAGTGAACTCGCTCCGGGGCGAAAGTCGCCCCAGTGTCATGTAAACACCACCTTAGCCTGCATTTCTCTGCATACTTGACGAATATTTAATGAGGGAAATTAAAGTAAAGTTGAATAAATATTTGTTCCTTTGTAGGAGGCTGAGAAACACTTCCTAATAGCTTTGAAGCTAAAACCTAATTCAGCGGAAATTTATGGAAATCTTGGTAAGAATTCCTCGAGTTGTTACTCTTTCTGGTTATTTTGCTGTAAAAATGGTTCTAACTGGGCATGAAATCCTACAATGTGACATGACCATTCAGATAAAAGCTACTGAGCAGTTCTTTGCTGTGGGTGTCTTTATTATGATGTTCAAGATAATACTAACTTCTGAGTCTGTGTTTACAGTAATAGCTATTAACGCTAATGAAATAGCTAGTTGTACCGTTCGGTTGTTATCTACTGTTGCTTTTATAAATAAGTAACTTGTATCTGTGCATTAATGCAGTCTCAAATTAATTTCAAGATATAACACTATCGTCTTTTTTTACTTGACAGGAGTGTTATATCACAGATGGGGGGAAACACGAGCAAGCCGGTAAATACTACAGAAAGGCTCTGAAGCTGGATCCGCGAAGTGAAAATGTCCACGATAACTTAAAAAAGCTCAAAAGAACCACACGGCAGCTCTCCAGTGACAGCCCTAAATAGAAAGTAACAATGATGGAAATATTTCTGATATTTTTGCGGCGATGTAAATAGTTTTAATAATTTTAGGTCTGTCACAGTCAGACGTGCTTTAAACACCACAAAAAAAAAGAAGAAGAAAGTAGAAAAGGAGGAAACAAACAGTTAACATTGTACGAAATACAAACGTTGTAAAAAGAAATATTCGATAGCTTTCGATTGAATAAGCACTTTAAATCTTATTATTTTTTTTAAGGTTTGGATATTGAAATTTCCTCCTCGGTGCGTTTGCTCCATACCTAATATTTTTGGCATAAAGTGCTATTTTATTGAAGTGTTTTTTCGTATAAATTGAAGTAAACAAGTTGCTCAGGCGCGAAGCGTTTTCAGCGATAAGAAGCTTGTTATTTTGCGGAAAAAATAAAAGATAGTTATAATAACAAAGTATTCGATACATCCTTGCCTCTGTTTCCACTTAGTTCAACTGATTAAAACAAGAAACGCTTTAAACGTTTCACCCCGGTGGAAGAGCGCACAAACGTGAAAGCATCACTCAAGCTGCCTCGTATCCAGGCGGTTCTTGGGATTTTCGAGGGAAGTGGCAGCATAAGGGGTTATGGGAAAGACGAAACACGGGAAGCCCTCCCTTGTGCCTTTGTGTTTTTGAAGCTTTCCCATGATCTTTGCGCCGAGACTACCAAAGTAGTGTCTGGGTATACGAGGCAGTTTCTCAAGTGATTTTACTTCTGATGACTTATATCGTCACTATAGGTTCCTTTGCGCTAAAACTACGGTAAAATAAATCACTATAACAAAATTTTTCTAACCTGAGTGGTTATCAGCTGCCCTGATTTGTAATGGTAACAGGACTGAGTGGAGTCCAATTCGGTCTGTAATCATACGAGTGATTATGATTACAGACCGAATTGGACGACACGAAGTTCTGTTACCAATTAATCATAACTTTAACAAAATTTGTGATATAATACGCTATTTTTCAAATCAAAACACAAGAAATTCGAAATTTTGTTTTGCTAGCAGTGAAAAAAAAAAGCCATTATAACATAGCGCGCGTGCTTGCCCTATATAAGTCCTATTGAGCCGCTATGAACAAAATCCAGAAACTCATGGGTTTCTGCAAAATCTTTATTTACGCACGCTCAGTATGAGCTCAAGTAAGCTCAACAGCAAAAAATTATACACTTTTGTTATCGCCGAACAATCCGACTGAAGCAGGAAAATTTCTCTTGCAATAACAAGACAAATTACACAAGGAGACATGAATTTATTACTCACAAAAACAACTGCTGCCGGGTCTTCTCAAGAAGCCGTAATCACCAGCCATTGTTCGTAAATGAATATAAGGTTAACGTAGGATGACAGTCGTCTTCGCTGAAAAACAAGTTTTCTGGATTTCGCCGAGCAAACATAAACATCTTTCAACCAAATCCAAACCGTACTCCACGACTTCTTACGAACATGTGAGTATTTTCTCTTCAGGCGGACTTTAAGACTCTTTTTCCTTTGTTTCTTTTTAGTTTTCATTGATAGTTAACGAATAAATAAGCAAATTTTCTTTCTCAGTTTTACAGAAAGAATTTCCATTCAAACTAAACCATTGTGGCGTGTTTGTAATCAGCCAATAGAAGCGTTTGTTATTGTGTCGCGCGTTACGAGAATTTTGTAGTTAATCGAAAAGCAAGCATTTTTGACAGCTATGTTATAAAAGAATTTGCTCATGCTTTTAGCTGTACATGTGCGTATATCGAGTTATGGATGCACTTGGGAAGTTTGGAGAGCACTCAAGAAGCTAGAGTTGCACTTGGCTATTGCCTCGTGCAACTCTTACGCATCTTTCGTGCTCTCCAAACTTCCCGCGTGCATCCATAACTCGATATACGCACGCTAAGCATGAACAAGTTCTTAATTTAAGCGCGCGCGTGATGGAGCGTACTGTCCAATTACTTAGGCATGACGCGTACTGTCCTATTTAACTGTCCTATTAAGGCTGAAATCAGGACAGTTGATAGCCAATTAGACTTAAGAATTTTGTTATAGTTATGATTAAGGCTGAAATCAGGGCAGTTGATAGCCAATCAGCTTTGACAATTTTGTTATAGTTATGATTAAATCACAAATTGGACAGTTCTGGGAAATTAAAGGATAATAGCCGTGCTGACAATACTGGATTAACCGAGTGCTATATAACAGATCAAATTGGATTCCACTCAGTTCTATAGATCGTTTTGACATGACGTCACGGCGGCTATATTGGTGTGCAAAACGATCTCTTACACGAAATAAAAGCTAGGATATGCTTCTCGCTAAAGAGGACTTGACTATATCTGGAAATTCAGTATAAAACTTTTCAATTTTTTTTTTGGGTGAAGAAACATATTGGCCACAATGTTCTGTTTTTCTTCTAGTCTATTATTGTAAAGTTTTGAGTTCTTCTCCGGACGAGACTCCATGGAGCGTACACTTCGGCGTCGTGGTTGTGGAACTGATTAATTGTAAATGCGGAGGAATTTGTAAGAAATGAAATATGGTAAGAGTAAGGTGTTAATTTGTGAAGTTATGGGATTTGTCAGGATATTCCGAAAAGGGTAAGATCCAAGAGGCCTACTTGCCAAAAACTAGCATTTCGGGGCAAATTGTCTCTGAGATGTTAGCCCAGTTATGCTCTGATGACTCCATACAAATCCTTCTAAATTTGACTTGGCTCTAAACGTATAGACCTAAGTCAAATATGAGGTTACTGGCGGTGAATAACAAGTCTCACAAAACAAACAGTGAAAAAAGAATTCTTTTTTTTTTTTAGTCACATTCAGGCTTAAAAAACATCATAGCAATCTCATGTACTGATTAAAGATATGTAAGGCATGGGTAAGGAGTCAATTATGTTGCGCACGGAATTGGCTAAAACTTAATGTTCCGAGTTCGAATGTTTTGAGGATAATTACTCACTGACTATCAGCACGCAGGGAAGTCGGATTAACACAAGGAAGTTTAATACCAGAGGAACATAGCCTTTACAGAGCTTTAAAACACAGCATCCGCCAACACAAACTTGACTTGAACTTAAGTAAAACTAAACAGCCTCTGCCAATAATAACAAACTCTCACTTGAACTTCAGATATCTTACGGCTTCCACCAACTTGTAAACACAGAACTTGAAAATCGACCTTCGTCACGCTTGACTAAACGCGGCAGTTCAGCTCGTGGGAAAAAACTTAGTTCTTCAAAAGAACTGGCTTGGAACTTGTATACCGGTTGACATAAGGTTCTAGAAAATACTAAACAGGCGAATAGTAGTAGCTTTTCGATATATTTTGTGATTTCAGTAACTGATGCAAATCTGCTGACTCATTCTGAAATGTAAACATGCCCTAATTAATTATTCATGATAATCCAAAAACGTACAGAACGTTCGAGAAGGTCACGCAACGCATGATTTTACTACGTAACACTCAACAAAGACAAAATGTCCTTGTGCAGCATTTTGTAACTTTAAATTCATCATAAAACAGTTCGAAAGGAGGGCTCACTCGTGAAATGTTTTTCAACACTCGAAGAGAAATTTCGTGTCTCTGCGCGGCCACGCAATGTCCTCTATTTATTCCTCGAGTAAATTAAAGACTAAACTCGAATTGATTTCAAGATATCCCGATCCAAAGTAGTCCGGTCTCATTTCGTGAAATAGCCGAAACAAGCCGAAAAGTCACGAACTTGCACGCCCAATCTTGTCCCGAAACTAGTGCATAATTTCATAACTATTTTTTATATCCCAAACTACCTTGGGTCCCATTAGCGCAATCGGCTAAACCCTCAACTTAGAGTCTCCTCTGATCCGACGGGTCACACAGGTGAGTCGGTTCAAACCCCGAGAAAGCCAAAATAATAATTCTTTCTTCCTCGAAAAATTTAAGGAATAAATCAAAGAAATCGAAGTGATCTCGAGATATCTCGAATTAATTCGGCTCTCACTACGTCAAATAGCCGAATAAAACCGAAAACCTACAGACTTTGCGTGCCCAATCTTGTAAAAAAATAGGCAACTTTGACATATTCCTGAGCGTCGGGAATCCTTTACTTCGCGCTCCGCCGAAGTAACAAGCCGTAGCAAAGCCCTAATGCTTCCTGTAGAAAGGAATAAGAATGCTTTTTACTAGGTTCATGGCGTTTTCATTTGATCTTTCATGTGATCTTTTTTGTTTAGTCTTTCATTGTAAAACAACAGCTGAAAGAATAAAAATACTACGTCGACGAATCAGCGCTCGTTGACCAGAAGCCAAACAAATCTGCGCCATGAGTATGGAATTTTTAGGGCCGAATCGCAGACGTTTCTCAACTCCCCGCGAAACGTCCCCAGTGGCGAGGAGCCAGGAGAGACTGCTGCATTCGCAGGCTATCTTTCGTTTATTGATATCTTACGTTTTATCTTGTATCAGTTAAGGCTGGTACTGACCAAAATGTGTTATAAAAAAGCCTTGAAATTCAACTTTTATACATATATTTAGTGATCAATTACTACAGACGTAACGTTGACATATGATGTTAAATGGTTTATTCTTTGCTCTACAAAAGTTTCATAGGCAACATATTTAGTTGAACTTGTATAACAAGGCATGTGTGACCTCCCTGCACAAATGCGGTTGTACCATGAGCCCACTGAGTTGAAATTCTTGATACTTCACGAACCTTGATCCAATGGCCTGATACACAATTGACTTTCCATAAGTATATATCGGCTAAACCCAGGAAGGTTTGACCGTGCGTCACAAATGGATGCCAGGCAGTGGCTCCAAAAGTAAAAAGTGACTGGACTGAAACAAACTCATTTCCATTCCACGTAAAAATGTTGGGTTTCCTTCCATCACCAATTTAGTTTGCAGGAATATTTGACCATTCATTTGAAACGTCTTGACATCTCGAGCTTCATACTTTTGCATGGTTTGTAGTCTGGAGAACCCCGTCCCTGACACTTCCTCACCTCCAGCAGAGTACCCGCGAAAGCTAATAAACGTTTTATTCTTAATCGCAAATGACGTGGCCCCTCCAAACTTTCTAAGGGTTGGGAGTATCTCCGAAAACTTATCAAACAAGTTGTTCCTTCACTTGTAAATAACTAAGTCTACAGTTTCCTGTCCAACATTATCCAAATTTACAATGACAAGAAACGATTCATTCCCTATTTTAAAGAACTTTAATTTGCTTGCTCCTCTCGTTGCGACGTTTTGAAAAACAACAAACTCTTGTCCGTTCCACTGATAAATAACTGACTGCATGCTTTACAGTACTGAACGGTTCATTTTAGGAAACGAAAAAAAAAAAAACAGTTCTTCTAAAAGGCGAACGTAGTATACAGTAACTAGATCCCTTATGCCAGCGTTGGACACCTTTCCTGTTTATCAGTCCTTTGTATCAGAAAAGAAGGTCTTAGCTTTCGCTGAAATCGTTTCAGTGATTAATGTTAACTTTTTGTTTGCAACGCTTGAGCAACCAGGGAATTACTAAGGGGGGAGTTTCAAGGGTACAAAACAACACTACTTTTCTCATAGAAAAAGACTTCAAATTGCAGTAAACCATTTAAACTAGGAAGCTACATCAACGACTCTATCAGAACGCGAACGACTACAGTTTAAAATTTCTTACTAATTTTATATGCTAGTCTCATTACCTTGAAGATTTGGAGCCTGCTGTTCTTTTATCAGAACTGGGAACATAATGAGAACAGTGATCAAGCAATGTTCTCATAACATCCGTCACTTCGAATCTATAAAAAAAGGACACTCCGTACCCACAATTTACTTTCTAATAATATACACGAATCTGATCGGCTGAGAGAGTGCAAAAACGGGGAAACTGATAATGCAAAAAGAGGGAAACAAAATACAAATATCTCAGAGAATGGAGCAAGAAACGTTATATAGTGGGGTGACGAACGGACGAGAGATCGAGCTCTCTTGTAATTCTGCACATGCACAAGCACAAGGATATTGATAGCGTTGTTTGCCCGTCTGAAGGGAAGACGTATCGCCCTTTGCTCGTAACCGCCTTGATGGCGTCACTGTTTTACCCTTTTTTCCATACAAATTGTACCTTGCTGATCTGACACCAGAGATGGAGTAAAAGAAAAAGCTAAAGCTGCATTTTCTTTCGTATTTATTTACTGAAAATGCTCTTTGGAAATTCAGGAAGGAGGGGGAGGATGAAATCAGTTTGGAACGCCTTTGTCGCTCTGACTTGTCTTCTCGTGCGCACACCCCCAAAAACTCACGCTATGCCCCTGTGTAATAAACAACACCTCCCATAGTTTTAACCTCAAGTTATAAAACAATACTTTACATACCAGTCTCAATAGCTAACAGAAGAAAGAACTCTGAAGAATCGTTTTCTTCATCAAATCTCTTTTGAATAAAAGGAATGTGACAATTGATTCATTTGATCTGTGTTGGGAAGAAGAAAGCTTTTCTCCAGGTAAGGGTATCTTTTCAGTCTCATCTCCATGGATAGCTTAAAGTAGAGAAAAAGGTTAACGCGCCACGACACAAGTCTAAAGAAATATGACACCTACTTTGTAGGTTTCATGTGAAATATTGGTGAAATATTAGTGTTTTAAAGTCAGTTTCTCCTTGTCAAATACTCGTAATAGAAAAGCTGTCAGTTGGCACTGTATTACAATGTCATACGTTGGTAATACAATATGTCATAATGAAAAAAAAAAAAGAAAGAAAGAAAGAAAAGAAAAGAAAACCTTCAGGGAAGTGAACAAAATGTCGTAAGAGTTAAGGAAATAGCTCAGGGGTAAATTCCATCCAGGAAGTTCCGAATGGATCCGAATGGTTTATACCTAGCGACAGAATACAATTTAAGGAAGTCGCATATCCGGTCGAGTAGATTATATTTTTGTTTAGTTAGTCACCCTCTTCCAGGGTAACTCGGCGGGAGGTCGCGAATATTCGAATCTTGGCCATGTTCAGGTTCCAAAATTTAATGAGGTTGAAGTTTTAGCAAATGTTTAGACCTTTGTGCGATCTGTATGGAAGTAGCTCTTTATTTTCCTTGAAACACAAGTTAAATAACATAGAAACATGAATTTTTGATTACGCGTCTTACTCTTTACGCGAGTTACACATCTAAATTTTTTGTGCGAGACCTGATAAAAGATGAAAACACACGTCTGAGCTATAGCTTTACCAACATTTGCATTTATATTCCGCTTCACCTTTTAAAAAGCAAATATCTACTGAAAACTGCTTGCAATTTACTTTTCTAACACAGAGGCATTTTTTCTTAAAGATTGACAAGAAAATTGCAGGAAATACAAAGCCCGAAACTCTCAAATTTAGCCGGCGGACTTTTCATTTTTTTAAAAAAATTGGCACAGCCACAGAAAAATTATAAATTAACGTGAAACATGACAGCATTGGTTTTTTTTCCTAAAATTAAAAAAAAAAGGAAAACGATCGATCATAAAAGAAAACAATGCTTCGCATTCTTGTTAAAACCATCGTACCTGTCAGTGTTGCTTAAGATCTCGGCATCTATATTGACCAGTCCCTCACTTATAATTACCATATTACTAAAACAGTCTCCACCTGCCTGCAAAAACATATACAAATAAAAAGAATTAAACTTTTAATAGATAAAAACACATTTTCTCCTGTTATTAAGTTCCCTTGTTTTTAGCAAACGTTATTACTGCCCTTCTATCTGGTCGAACACCAGTAAACGCAACATTAAGAAACTACAGTTAATCCAGAACTTTGTCAAACGCACACAACCATTTCCGTAATAGACCAGCTTTATTTCCGGCCCCCTTTTTTTTTCTTGTCAAGGGTGTCCGTTTAAAGGTTTGAATGTTATATAAACAAGTGAATAATAATCATCTCTGCTGCAGCTAGATGACGTTTTCTGCCCGAAGGCAAATAACACGGTGGATCATTCATAAACCGGGCCATTTGCGATCAATTACAGTGTAAACTCCGCTAGCTGTCGGTCTATTAACCTCGGAGTTGATTCTGTTGGAAGGTAAACGAAACATTATTTTTGTTCTTTTTATTGCTTCTATGTGTAACAAATATGTGTAAATGGCTGCCTGGCAGAGTTAAATTGTAACTTCTCGTAAGAAAGTTCTTCCTTTACCGATAATTGGCGCAGCGCCGAAGTAGTCAAATTAAATTCCGTTTGGAAAATATAAACCAAATGTGAGCTTCGATAAAACACTGTAGTGAGGGGCCACTGTAGGTTCTGTTTATGTGGTCAAGCCGGTACCCAAGACACAGTCTCCCACGAGTAAGTAATTAAGGACTTCTCCCCTGAGAACTCTCATTCAACCATTTTTGTGCGAACTCTCTTTAAAATCCGGTGAACTCGTCTTGCGGAAGCAAATCAACTCGCGGAGCTGACGGCAGTTCCCGGCAGTTAGGGTAGCCTTAGCAGGCAGGACGAGAACCGTTCGAGTAGCCCATGGTATGCTTTCAATTTGTTGAAGCTTTAAGCTGAAAGAATTTTTAAATCTGAATTAACCGTCTTTATTATTAAAGAAACAAGACAAGAAGACGCGAGAATATTTTGACGATTATTGAGAATGACACTTTCTCAATACAGTATAAATACATGAACTCAATGTAGTTGTCTTCAGGGCACCCAGGGACTTTTTTCTGTAAAATAACTGTTCGAAGGAGCAAATATTGCCTTGAAATTTCTAAACTTTGAGAAAAGCTGAAACGTTTTGGATAACCGTTCCGTTTGTCTTAAAGATTCGGAGGTTTTCTAATAGCTTAACTAGGATTTTTGGAGGTTGTGTTATTTACATTTTGATACCAAGATATTGCTATTATTGTTAAAAAAGGTCTCCTAAAAATTTCGGTATAAGGACAAAACGTCCCCTATAATTTTCTAATGAAAGCAAAGCTAACTCTTTCCGATGAGACGAAAAAGCCACCTAAAACTTTCGTGACAACCAAAGTTCCCCCAAAACATCCGAACAGATAAATATTTTTTTATGGCAACTCCAATAAAACCAAACAGGCTTCTAAAGAATACAGAAAACCATTTGAGACACTTCTGGTGTATTTGGAAACATTCGGTTGCTGGGTGCTCCTGTGTCTTGAGGCTGCCTAGTGTGCACCAAACACCACATAAAAGGGCTCCAAATACAAATGGAGTTCCTGTTCTTTATAACCATGAAACAAGTTCCTCAAGATGAGTTGAAACCTCGATCGTTAAGCGAGCAAAGCAGCTGGTTGCTCAAACCTGCGTATAAATATAGGGCTAATTTTGGCAAATGTCAAATGAGGGAGAAAAATGTTTTAACTAAAGTCATTGTTCGTCTATGGTACTAGACAGAAAGTGCATTATTTCAGTTGCGCTTCGTTCTGTATATTGATAGCCCCGAGTTGATAGTTCAACCTGATCACTGAGAAGGAGATGTTTTAAATGGATTTGTAGTTATTTTGACTGATCTTTCAAGTGCAAGGCACTATAAAGTTGACAGTTGGCAATTTCTGTCTGTAAGTTTTAGCAGCCTGGCTCTAATTTCAATTTATGTCCTATTTTGGAAGGCAATACAGCACGTTCAACCGCAATATTTGTCCAAGAAAACAACTTGTTTAACTGGGAAGGGAAAAAGGTTCCAATATGAAATGGGTGGTGTAGCCTAGGATCAGGCTCCGTAGTCAGGGAGAAAAGCATAAGAAAGGGTGAAACAGTTAAAGAACAAAGAAAAGAAAAAATGAAAAAGAAAAATATAACGAACCGAGCGTTAAACTCCTTCTCGGTTAGCTTCGCTCAGCGAAAACCTTTTGACCCCCCGCCCCCCCGTCCCCCTTTGTAGTGCCATTACCTTTGCTGTATTTTGTATTCCCAGACAGTATAGCAAAACCAGCCCAAAACGCTTCAAAACGACTCCTAAATTTGTGACATTCAAGCTTTTAATTTATTCTAATGTACCTAAGTGCATCCTCGTCCCATTACAAGTGAGTACCTGTTGGGGTTTGATCCCGAGGGGAGGTACTCCCTATAATGGTCTAAACGGAGAGATTCCGCCCGAAATGGGTACCTTTCTCAGGCTTCACGGTCAGGGATATGAAAGGGTAGGGATTTCACTTGTTGAAGTAGATGAAAGGGTAGAGAGATCGGTCATTTCGTTCGGTAAAAAGCGGGTCCCAAAGGGCCAACAGATGCATTTTGTGGCTGTGAAATCTTTCTGGTTTTGTGATTTATTCAGGGGCATTTTAAAGATAGTGCAATTACAGCAGTAAAATGTATGCAAAGTTCTAAACTAGGTATATGAAAGGGGGACATTTTCTGTGAAAAATGGTATATTATAAGAAGGTAAGGGGTTGGACCTCGGGGCGGAGCCTTCCCATACAAAAATGTTTTGAGTATCTTACCGGGGTTTAAATAACTCCTAAGTCAGAACACCAAAGCTAAAAACGTGAAACACGGTCCTTCCGAACAAAAATTGTTAATCAAAACAGCTCTTCTAAACAGAGTTCCAAAATATTGTGTTGAAATACAGTAAAAACTCGCGTGTACGAACCTATATTATATTATGACCTATAAGTCTGCCAAAAGAGGTTCTTGTATTTTGGGGGTAGTTATCAATTAGCAATTTAGGCTAAATAGATTATAAATTTTCATGAAAAAAAAATTGAAATGGGCCATTATTCACACTTCTACGTTGGAAACTTCTTTTACATAAGGGCCATGGAGACAATATTAAAATCTTTACTTTATAACCTGTTTTTGTTGTAGGAATTACAGTAATAGTTTGTAATTACAGTTTGGTGCGCACAGTACTGTCTTGTAATACCAGTTTGTAATCTCAAAGTCAAACTCCTTGGTTATATGTTTATCATAATTCAACTTTAACCCACATATAAGAACCTGCTTGATTTTACTGGGCGTTTGGTTCTTATATTTTCGGGCATTAAAGTGGCAAGTTTCTGCCAGCAGGTCCTTAAACCACTAGGATCTTACTCGCGGGTTTTTACAGTATCTCACATTCATTATCATGACATTCATTATCATTAGGTTTTATGAAGAAACCTAGTGTATTGAAATAATTGAGAAAGCTGATTATCAACACCAAAACACATGCTTGTCGCTCACGAACGAATGGGACAGCAGACATGAAGAAATACTGCGTGCAAAGAGATTCCAAAGTTTGTTTCCTTAAGTTCTATATGTTTTGTTCCTTGACGGTTCTTTGGATTCAAGGTACGTTATCTTTGTAAGGAACCTGAAGTAAGCAATTCCTGTATACTTTATAAGTGTCAGTTAAATTGTTTCCCTTCAAACCTTACTCTTTAGAAGGTGAAAATCTCTGTTACTTTATCTTTATTGAAATTTAGAAATAAACTTAATAAATCTAGGCTCCACAGCAAGTATGAAGAAAACAAGGGAAGTCATTTATCACGTGACTGCGGACAAGAGAGGATACAGCTCTTGTAGCCAAGAGAGGATATCTTCTCTTGCAGCAGATGAAAAAGAAACTGCAAATAAATAGTTCGGTGTTGTCGATCTGAACACTTTAAACCCACAAGTTGTATCTTCCATAAATGTATTACGTGCAATACAAAAAGTAGGTTCCATTTATACTAGTACCGTTCAGGAAATGAGTCCTCACCCCTCTTCCTCCTTCGTCTTCTCGCGGAGGAAAAAGAGCTGAGGAAGTTGAGCCTAAACAAAAAAATACTAGGATGAGAAAGATGTTTATTCAGTCAGTGACACATTTGGCTGGGAAGAAAAAAATCCGAATACTTGCAATAGGAGTCCTTAGCTATTACCTTCTTTTACTATGGTAAGTTCAGATTCTCTACCACTAATTAAGCTACTTGAGACTCGTGGGAGCTAAGACCATTAAACTAGGGTCAATACAACACAAGGATGTCGAATCGATTCAAGCAAGTACAAAGATAGTCTAGGGGTTAGTTGTTGGATAGCATAGCTAATAAAGAAGTTACATAGCCAAATTATAAATGGTTTAGCTAAACATTTAAACTAAGTCTTTCTCGGACCGAAGTCTATCTATCTATCCTCTGGTTTACTTTAAGAAAATAAATGCTTTTCTTGTCTAGTCTGTATGCTTTCAAGAAATTGCATGGTGTTTAGATAAAAGCCTTGGGCAAAATGAAAATGGCTTAGAACGCGGTTTTGTTATTGAATGGCTAAACTCTGTTTAAATAGACGGCCCAAATAGTTTAGCCGGCCCGTAATGAATGATCTAGCGGCCTATGTCGAGTTGGAACATGAAATTATTGTAAAATGGTCTTGTCCGAATGTGTATAGCCTACCTCTCATTTACAATACATCATAAAACAAAACGAAATGATGTTGACAAACCGAGAACGGGTTTAAGTTCTCGAAGAATTACGTCAATTGTCCACACCGTAATTTTTAGGGAGTTATTATAACTCCAAAAATGGAGTAAAAATTTTAGGTACAAGATAACCCCTTTTTTGGGGTTATTCTATACTACGTGTATCCGGCCCATGTCTGAATATGCCTGCCAAGTTTTCCACAATGGTCTGCCTGAGTATCTCTCTGAAGAGCTAGAGAAAATTCAGCGCCGTGCACTTAGAATTATTTTCCCAGATTTGGGCTATCAAGAGGCTCTCAAAGAGTGCAATATTACCACCCTCCATCAACGGCGCCAATGGCTGACAGAGCGCCTATTCAATGAGATTAAGGACAACAGCCTCCACAAATTACATGGCCTTTTGCCGCCACGTAATCTTAGTACTGTAGCCTTAAGGAGAAAGCGCGCTTTTAACGTGCCTCTTTGTAGAACAAATAGACTAATGAATAGTTTTATCATGCATAACGCGGCTATTTTCTAATGGTTTTATTGTAAATTCGCGGCTATTTTCTTAAATTTCATGACGTAGTATCTTTGTTCCTTTGTTTTATTTATTTACTGTTATTGATTTATAATAGTTAGTCTTAGTATTCAACGTATTGTACAGTCCGTAATCCAGCCCTTGGGCTACAATGGATTTTTAATAAAGCTATCTATCTATCTATCTATCTATCTATCTATCTATCTATTTTAACCTCTAATTTAACTCCGAATTTGGGATCATTTTTAGTCCTGAAAAAGAGAACTTTTACTCCCAGTCTGGAGTTCAAATCACTCCGAAATGGGGTTACTTTCACTCCTTACAGTGTGACGTAACGACTTCTCCTCTCTATTGGCAAATGTTTTGAAGACATTCTTAGTGGCGGAGCGTCAAGTGTCGGCTGTACTTACGTACTAGTTACTAAGCGATACTGAACAAGGTGTCGATGGCAAGTAACTGGTTCTAATCAGAACAGGTGACTAATGTGGGATGGGTACATATAGAAATTTCTACAGAGGTTTTTCGGCTTTTGGTTGTCCCTTGTTTTAAAAGAAATCATGGTACCTGGAAGGTCCTTCAACTTGCCTGCATCCAAATGTCTTTACAGGTCAGTGGTAAATCCAGGGGAGGGGCCCGGGGGGCCCACCCCCCCTCACTTTTGGACCAATCTGTGGCCCGAAGGGCCGAGAAAAAATTTTTTTAGACCGCCCCATTCCCCTTATCTCAGGGTCTGGATGACCGGACCCCCCCTTATCTGAAGGTCTGGATCCGCCAATGCAGGTACATTACAACGACCAAGTAACTTTCCTAGTTGTATCACGTCAGTTGATGGTATTATACTCTGGTTATCAAACACCAGAGTATAATACCATCAACTGACGTGATACAACTCACTTTGATTCTGAAGATGACTACCGCACAGGTTGTCGAAACGTCAGTCACTGTCAACAACAACAGTCCTATTCAGGACTACGTTCACCCGGACGATCAAACTCAACCTACTTTTGAAATGACTCTTGGGTTCAAACCTTTCAAAGTCAAACACTTTATCATACGCGCATTTCTCTTCATACCACCCTCAAGGATAGAAGAGAGAATTTAAATAGGGCAATGTTCCACAGTTACTAAGAGCAAACTCTTCTGAGAAAATATTTGAAAAGAATATAAACAATCCAATCGAAATTCAACGTTTTATCCCAATGCGAGTGGTGTATCGTATACAATCTATCATTGCTGATTTTTTCCCTTCACTCTTTCTAGATTGCGTATTTCCTCTCCCATATTTCGTAGGTTTTTCCTTCATCCTCCCTCTTATTATTTGGTCGTTTCTTCTTCTTCTCTAACATAAGATTTAAAGTCACGACCAGCGGATTTAAGCTAATATTACAATAACAAAACGGATTCCTCAGTTATGTTCAAGTTATTGCTCTATAGCTTTGGAAAAAAAGTTGAGCGCGTAAATAGGTTAGGGTTAGTCTCTTAAACTGTTGAAAGAGACGGCCGTTTATACTGGGACGCAGTCATTCAGGCATAGGGGGTAATTAGGAAACAAAACAATGAACAAAAACTCGTGTGGCTTTTGGGCGGCATTCCCTGTCGAGCAGATCGAGGGTTCGTACAATTAAGCGAATGAGAGTCACACAGTTTACGCTTCATCTCTAATATGGGAAATCTACAGTTTTTGCCCCACTGTAAGTGTAATGTGTAAATTTGGCTATGCCATTTCTTTATCAGCTAATAGTATGTTATCCTGCATCTAACCCGTAATTCATGTTTGCTAATCTATTTGACATCCTTGTATTCTTCGTGATTGCTCTCCATACAATTCTTTCTGGGTTTGATAATCTACCCCTCAAAGGGTTCTTGAAACTTTCTCGTCTTGTGGCAGCTTGTCACAGGCTGGAAAAGCTAACTCCAGCAACATCAAAATGACTTCAAAATGGGCTAGATAGTGATTTTTCGAAGGACTCTTAAAAAAATGGAGAGGAAATACAGCATAAACAGCGAGATTTAACCTCCCTAACTAGTTTTCTTAAGAGATAGTAAGTTATTGTTTTGACTGGTATTTGTAGTACTGCTCTGATTTTAAAATCGGTCCACTCAACCCGCAACAGTCATACATGGCGTCGGTTAGTAACGTTTTACTCAGATAGTAACATCCCCTTAAGGAAATGTACTCAGAGACTGGAAGTTTGTTTAAGAGAGTCTGCGGATGTTCGATAAGTGTGTTCATAAAAATGTTTGATAAAACAAACAAACAAACAAGTACACAGACAAAGTTTTTAGTCTTTTTCTTTTTTTTTTTCTATAGGCGTGTCACCCACAAGAGGCATGAACTGTGAAATAACCGCGCAGAAATGTCAGCCCCCCTTTCAGACGATAACAGTAACGCCGAGAGACTCTAAAGTGACTCTAAAATGCTCGATTAAGATTGGTGGAAATGTGCAAGATTTGACCTGGCAGGGCCTTGAAAGAAACCTCCAAGCCAGTAAAGGTCTATACTTACTACAAAACTATTCGACGGATGTAAATCAGTCACATGGATGTTTCTCTATAAAATACGCTAGTGAGCATTTTCTCCTTTTTACTCTTTTGTATTTCATGGTTTATATAAAAACATCATGATGGATAATTTTTGGTCTTCTTTTTACATGTATTATGAATGATCGCTGAAGAACTCGTAGGTGGCTGACCGAGATTTAATTGCATGGTAACGCCAGCCCTTACGGTTAGAGTAATATCATAAGGCGGTTGAAGTTTTGTCCGGCTGAATCACCTTCAACGTTAACAAACGCACTTTACTGGGTCCCTAATTTAAAATCATCATATGGACTGCAGTAAAGCATTAACGAGTTTGTTTTAGGAAAGTGTCACTTAAAAGAAAGAGATCACTGTATCTTAAAAATAACTGCGTGGCTGACTTATCAGCGTGGAAAGTAAGGCGAAAAATTGCTTTTCAGTTCCAGTTCAGAGGGTATTTAAGACACGTTCTCCAGTGTATCACTATTCTGACACGACGGAAAGCGAACTTCAGTGTACCTTTAAGGGATGGCCTCGTCCTCGTGTTGCCTGGTACAATCCAGATCGTAAACTAATCATCAACGGATCTGAAAGCTTTTACCTCTACGAGCAGCTGTTTGGAGAAAACATCTTATCTTCTGTTCTTCGAAATCCTAATATCCAAAAAAAACACGCAGGGGCTTATAAATGCACAGGAATGAACAACATTACTGGATGGTCGAGTGAAAACACCGGGATAATTGAAATACGTCATATTTGTAAGTGATCTGATTACTTTAAATAAAGCCACTAATAAACCGGGGTGAGTAAAACCTGCTAAATTGCTGTACCAGTTTAAACTCTTACGTAGACCCCTTTTTTTCAATCAGGGCCGGGTTGTTCAAAACCACCGGGTTAGAACAAAATTTAATTTCAGATGTTAAAGCTTTAAAAAGCAAAGTCATTTTAATTTTTTTTTTCTACAATTTGATGAATGGATGCTCTAGAAAGTGAAAGTGTTTTTAAACAGAAGAAATATCAGCCATTGGCGCTAATCGGCCCTCGAATAACTAGATCCAGGTTCATAAATGGGTACCAGAAACATAACGTTGGGGATGTCCTGTTGCAATGAACAGACATCCCATCCAGATGGAATTAAATATTGGCTGCTTCATGTTTTAAAAACCAGCTTCTGACTTCCACCAACACGAGACATCCAGAGTGAAATGATTTGAAAGGATAAGCCAGTCGGTCACCTGAGGCAGATGTACCCTAGCTACATCAATGATATACTTGCCAAATACTATTACGTGTTCTAGGTAAAAGCAATTGTCCGGCCAGATACGAAAAACCACTAAACAAAACTACCCTTAAAAAAGTGGACAAAAATGTGTGGAAACTATTCCCTTACGAATGCAGTGACACGAAGCCTGGGGAAAGGGATCAAGCAAAAAATAGAACACGGAATACCTTGTTACATAGCAGACTCCAAAAAAGAAGTAGACCTGCACCTTTCTAAACCTCTTACGTATTTCACTGATCCCCTTTAATCTGCACCTATATTGTTTTCAGGGATAGGGGCATTGTTATGTGACAATCCCTATTGTTTTCCCAGCTAATCAAAAACAATCTTTCAAATATGTGCGGGATCGCCCCAAAAAAGACAAAATTTGAGAGGATGTAGGTGTAAATACCTAAATACATATATACCGTGACCTAATAAACGCCCACTTCTAAATAAAAGCCTCTTATCTAATAAACGCCCCCTCTACGCTGTTAAAATTATATTAGACGCCTATCTCTAATAAACGCCCGCTTTCTCAATAATAAAATTGGAAGTTGCAAATATTGGTCTTAAAGGAGAAAAAGTAACAAGATATAAACCTTGGAGCAAGGGCGAGACAACAGCAAAATAAACTGACATATGGTGTAGCCTCCGGAAATCGAGCACAGGCCACGTGGGTGGGAGGCTAGGGCTGTTACCACTGAGCCACCCTTGCGTTCTTAACATGTTTAGCAGACGCAATCAGTTAAAAGAGTGCTATATAAAACACCCCACGGTCGCTGAAGGATTGTTTTCATCCACTCGCTGAGGGGTCATTAAGGACGGCGTGTACTGAGGAGAATAGGAGAGAAGGCTTAAAAGAGAAAAGCAGACGGACAGCTACAATCGAAAAGTAAAAAACCATGATCATCGTGATGCCCCATTTGCCATTTGCCCCATTTATATTGTCACAAATACTCAGGCTCAGTATGGGGGGGACTGGACATAGGGCTGTACTGACGCTGCACCAGTGAAACGCAGCAATGATTTGTTTAAAAATATTATTTGTTTATAATATTTTTCATGTTTTCGAATATAGGTTTTCCTCCTCGCGCCCCGCAAATCTCTTCTCCCATAGCTTTGGTGACAGCCTTTACCAACGTCAGCTTACGATACCTGGTTGAAGTACGACCAAGCTTCTGTTATGACAACGAATTACAGTGGTATTTTAGCAACATTTGGACGTCCTTAAAATCCGGTGAGAAGTATGAAATTCAAGAAAGGAAAACCAAGACAAAATGCAAAAGAGATTTCATTATCACCATTTTTAACGTTACTGAGGCTGATGAGGGGAAGTATAAATGTACCTGGTTCTGCGAGAAAGACCATCTCACATTATTTAACAGGAGTTCTACAATCCAGTTGATGGTATTCCCTTTACCAGAAGGTTCACCAACAGGTTTACCAACAGGTATGAATAACTGTGTGATAATTAGCAGTGCATTTTCAAAAGATGTTAGAGTAGGTGAAATTTTTCGTTACAAGGAAGAGGGGGGCAAAAAGGATAAATTTTAACTCTTATTGCTAAGAAATGTAAATTAATGACAGATGAAATTTGCAACTTGAGCCTATCCAGTGTGTGCCGGTTACAAGAAATCTTTCCTTTCATTTTGAGTTATTATTTTGCAAAGAAACGATCGTGCAATATGTTTTTGCAGAAAATATCCATACCCCTCACGGAGGGCAACAAGGGTTTAATAGATTTTGCTAGCATAATTTTTGGCATAATTCGTTATTACGAGCATAACTTTCAATGCATGTATTTCCCGAAAAAAGCACTGCTAGCATAATTTGTACTTTTGGCTAGTTTTGGAACCTGGGTCCCAAAGGTAATGACTTAGGATCTTTCCACAGGACCCAAGACATGCGCGTAACTGACTAGCTCTGTTATCCAAGATAGCGTCCGTGTGCTGGTATTTTCTTTGAATTTTTATAGTTTTCAGAGACTGAATTATGAACACTTAAGTTTCCTACATGTAAATAGGGTAAATGTTTCTCCCATTTACTTGTTAGTTGCATTTTTATTGAGGTATTTTTACCAAATTTGAAGAAAAAAGGTGGAAGCATAACTTTTGCATATTCAGCTAAAATTATCCATAATTTGCAAAAATAAGCTTAATTATTGGCATAATTTTAGAAATATAGGCACTGCTAGTAGCATATTATGCCACTTTTTCGAGTGCAATCTCAAAGCCTAAGGGCAAGGAAAATTCCGAACGGAGGGGGGGGGAGAAGGCAGTTCAAAAACGAGGCAATTTCCGAGGGGGTGGGGGCGGCTTTTCGAGGTGTTTTTCTGGAGGCTCTTGGTAAGATTGGTGAGTTATTAAAACGCAACAGCTGCTCTTTTGAGCAAGCTGTCAGTTCCAAGTTCCGACGATCTTTTATTTATGGACGGCTGAATGTGTTTTAAAACAATACCAGTTTAAGCACTGATGGACACGTACCATTCTCGTCCCCAGAGTTTGTCGTTTCTTGGCCACTGGTCGGTTACAAATTAAGCCGAGTGGCTCTGGGGACGAGAATGCACAAGTACCAACTCCGCGGTATGGCCAGTACCTTACGTATGCGCATAACCATATCAGCCGTAAAAGGGGCAACCATGGACAGCTGTTTTGCCCTTATTGGGGCAGAATCTCGCCCGTGGAGAAAGCGAGAGTTTTTCTTTTGTCCGCGAATGTGATGTTTCCTGCAATGTTTTGACACGCTGGGCCCACAACCTCGAATGTCAAATGAACTTGAAGGATTTTGCTTGCGTCCTCTGCAACTGAAGAGACAAGTTCCAGATACAATGTTCTGAGCGTCGAGTATTTCTTCGATTAGCCATTAGCGGCTTTCAATTGGTTTCCAAATTTTTTATGACTTATTGCTAGTCTTGTTAGAGCTGTTCTGATACGAAGTTATAACACATGGGGTGAAGTTTACTTTCGAGTCCCTTTAACAGCGCCTCTGCTGCTTTCCTATTTTGATTTCTGCTGTGATTTGCTTGCATTTTAGCGTTTCGTTCGGATTGCGCGTCGACGTCGCTTCACTAGAATTGACGTTTGGCTGTTTTCATTGTTTTGTGCAACAATAATTCCCACTCCTCTGTTTGCTTTTTGCTGTTGTTTTTTCTTCCTGCCGAGGTTCCTGTACCGAAATTGAAATTTCTGTGATTAGGATCTCGCCCCATGAAAGGAAATCCATGACAGTCTTGGATTCTGGATTCCACGCTGTGGATTCCGGATTCCAACTACTGGATTCCGGATTCCAGCCCAGTGGATTCCGGATTCCAGAAAGGGCTGGATTCCAGTTTTTTTTCTGTGTTTTAATGCTTTTCTTCGCATTTCGTTCTCGTGTTCGAATCTTGATATATTGAAAGACGTTGTTAGAATGCGTAACAAGTTTGTGTTCTTTTTCGATTTATAAATTACGGGAAGAATGTATTACACTCCGTAAGGGTTTCTGGTATTATAATGAGGGGGCAAAAATAACAAACACCCCATCAACGCAAAAAAACGTGGCGAAACACCGATAACGCAATTTTAAATTTTGTCTTTCGATTAATCTAATCTAAATTTCCATATAATTAGGGATTGAGGATCTCGGAGCTGGTTAGCGATTAGTAGAGAGTGAGACTGATCTCAAGACCCTATTTTTCACTTACTCTACATGGTGTTGTGAAGTATTTTGAAAGTTATTTTTAGGACAGATCTATCTTAACTTTTGAGTTTAGTTTTTGTTTCATTAAGTCGTGTTTTTGTCCACGTACTGTTTTCCTGTTTTGATCTTTTGTTTTTACTTGTACTTGAAGTTATGCTTAGCTCGCGAATCTACTTATTGCCATATTAGGAATGTTACAGGTGGTCGTGTTTGTGGTGTTGGAGCTGACCTTCGTTATTTGGTGCTTATCAGTTGCGGCTGTGCGTAGGCTAGTCTATTCCCTGACAATAGCAAACCTGTTGCAATGTTAGCGATAAGAAATACAATAGAAACTCTTCCGGTCAGCTAACCCAAACACGTCCAGCTTTGGCTATTAAAACCGCTACTATACTTGAACTAGTTAGAATAGAGAAGAGTAGGAAAAGTAGAGTAGAAGTAGAGTAAGCAGAAGTTGTAAGAAGATTAAGAAGAATAAAGGCCAAGATGTAAATCAGATTCCTGGTACCTCGTCGTGTAGCGAGCGAGTTGCTCGAACACACCCCCACATATTTTGGTGGAGAACCCGTTATTTTGTTGGAGAAGCCGATATTTTGGTGGCGAACTCGTTATTTTGGTGAAGAGTCCGGAGTCTATCTTGGAGGAGAACTTTCTTATTTTGCTGAGCATGGTTTGGTGAGAGCAAGTGAAGAGTACAAGATCAGCCCCTGGAAATCTGTAAGTGCTAGGAACTTTACCATTGCAAGCAACTAAGAACTCTTATCTAAGTTTAGTTATATGTAGAATAAGAGTTATATTTAAAACAAAATAATAATGCCAGAGTCTTGTTTTTAAGTAATGAATAGGCCCGTTGTTGAGTTTCCACTATTTTATGGCGGCGAGAGAGAAGATATTCGTGAGTTTCTTGGCAATTATAGACGCGCCGGTTTGTTAAATGGTTGGGATGAAGAAAAATTAGCGCTTGGTCTTCCCCTTTTTCTAAAAAAACCCGCTAGCGTGTGCTTTAAAACTTTAGCGGAGGCTGATGAAAATGAGTCGTTTCAAGTTTTGTCACAAAAATTAATTTCTCATTTTGAATCAAAAGTAACTCTATGGCAGTTGAGGCAAAAATTAGAAGAACGTCGTCAGTTGTTAGGGGAGACTGTTGCCGATTATTATTACGATATTCTTTCATTCTGCTCTCGTCTAAATTTACCTAAAAGTGAATGGCTTTATTGTTTTGTACGTAGTTTAAGGCCTGAAATACGTGAACATGTTATTTTACAACAACCGCCTGATTTAGAGTCTGCATTGAACTTTGCAAAACTAAAAGAATTAGTAACTCTTAGCCATAAATCGAATAATGGTCAAGAAGTCGAGAATTTTGAGGAATTACAGTCTAACCCCTCAGAAGAGGAAATAAAACACTCTGTCGGGGACAAATCTAATGTTTGGAGTACAGATGTCCAAAATAATGGAAATCGTCGTATTATTCGCAAATTTCGATCGGGCAAACTTAATCGTTTTCGTTATGGGGGCAGCGTTTTCAGAAAGAAACCTAAATTGGGCAGTTATGGAAGTTCGAAACCCAACTTTAGAGGCCTTTATCGGAGAAACAATATGCAGAATGCTTTTTACCAGGGAGAAATGGGCGCTCAGTTAAACTGGCTGGCGCCCCTATCGTGTGTGGTAGTAAACCCGTGATGGGGGCGCTTGAAAATTCTACAAGTTATAACCATTCTTCCGTCGGATCTAGTTCTGATAAATGTGCTTTCAGTAACTCTGGAAATTCGGCCGAGAATGTTACTAAAAAGAATGTTCAAGAGTTTAGTCATGTTTTGTCTAATCCCTGTGAGCCTATTGTTACGCCAAAGTCTAAAATGTTTAAACCTCAAGTTTCCGTCACATGTCAACATGAATGTTCGCAAGTTTGCCAAACTGAAGATGTCCCTAATGAAAATATTTTATTTGGAGTTATTAAGTGTCTTTCTCAGGTCATAACAAAATTTGATAGTGTAATCGCCGGGTCGTCGCCAAATGAAAACGAAAATGTACCTATGTTTTCTGCTAAAAGTGAAGTCATTTATGAGAAGTCTTCAAGTGAAAAGTTGGCGCCTAACTCTAAAAATAAAGAAAATTTTGAAGTAAATATCGTTGGGGCTAAAAATAATGTTTGTAGTGAGTGTCGTGGCTTATCTGTCGCAAGTAGCCCCGAGACGGGGGCATATGTGACTGACGTGACTGACAGGGCTTCTTTGCCTGCTACATCGAGTAAAATTGATTCTATTCATCCTTTCGAGAGCGACAATTTTAATGTAAGTGTAACAATAAAGGGAAATAGTTATCGTGCTCTCCTTGACACAGGAGCAGCTGTAACAGCAATTAGTTCTCAAGTTTGGGACAGGTATCTTAGTCACAAAAATTGCTGTTTAGATTCCTCGTCGACCAGTTGTGTAACGACTGTAAGTGGTTCTCCTCTTCGCGTTCTTGGTAAAGTATGGCTCAATTTTGTTATTAAGTCTGATGTTTTTCCTTTTGAAGCCCATGTTATCAAAGATTTAACTCATGACGTTGTTTTGGGCAGAGATTTTCTTCAAAAATATTGTTCCAGAATTGATTTTATGGAGAACATCATTGAATTTTCCCACCCCGAGGATCCCCTCCCCTTTGCTGATTGTTTTGGTGATGATTTGGATGTTGAGGGTTTTGATCAATATATTTTGTCAGTGCATGCTGATAATTCTTTTACTATTCCCGCTCAATCAGAAGTCGTTGTCATTGGTGGATTAAGTTCAATGCCGAAAAGTGTAAACACCAGTGCCAGTGAAATTTATGGATTGGTCACGCCTAAGTCTGATTTGCCTCACCGTTACTCAGTTTTTGGAGCGTCAGAGCTCGTACAGGTTTCTAGTGATGCAACTATTCCTGTTAGGATGGTAAACCCCTCCGCTCAACCAGTTAAAATTTTTCGGAGGACTAAATTGGCAGATTTTGAGCGTGTTGATAGTGATTTAGCAACATTTGAGGTTGGCAAAAATTCCATTTCTTCGGATGCTCAACACAATTCTTCAGACGATCGGCAACAACCAAAAGATTATTCAGAGTTTCCTGATTTGTCGAATAGTGTTTTGAATGATGATGAGAAAGTAAAATTTAAGAATTTGTTTAAAAAATATCGTAATCCTTTTGCTTTTCCTGGGGATCAGTTGGGTAGAACATCCCTTGTACAGCATGTCATTGATACCGGTGATGCTATGCCTATTAAGCAAAGGCCGTATAGAGTATCTCCTGATGTTAAGAAAGAGATTGACCGTCAAGTAGACGAAATGCTTGAAAAAGGAATAATTCAAGAGTAAAAAAGAAGGATGGGTCATTTAGATTTTGTGTTGATTTTCGTAAAGTTAATTAAGTCACTAGAGTACTAGATAGCTTTCCAATGCCTTTAGTTGCTGATGCGCTAGATTCTTTAGCTGGTCCAAGCGTGTTGTCCGTGTTGGATCTAAAAAGTGGTTTTTGGCAAATACAAATGCAGGAGGATTCGAAACAAAAGACAGCCTTTTCTACACACAATGGCCTTTATGAATTTCTGACAATGCCGTTTGGATTAATGAATTCAGGAGCCAGTTTTCAAAGACTTATGGGTCATATTTTGAGAGGCTTAGAATACCGTTTTGCTTTGATTTACATCGATGATATAATCATTTTCTCTAAGTCTGTAGATGAGCATTTATTCCATTTGGAGGAAGTTTTTACAAGATTGCGTGACGCCAATGTTAAGTTGAATCCAAAGAAATGCAGTTTCGTTAAACAAAGAGTAGAGTATCTTGGTCACGTAGTTAAGCCAGAAGGCATTAGTCCCAACCTAGACAAAGTAAGGGTGGTTCAGGAATACCCCACCCCCACGAATCTGAAGGAACTGAGGAGTTTCTTAGGCCTTGCTCATTATTACAGACGTTTTGTCAGAGGTTTTTCAAATATCGCCAACCCTTTGAATGCTTTGACAAAGAAGAACGTTCCTTTTGTTTGCACTGTAGCTTGTGCTGAGGCTTTTGGCAAGCTTAACCGTGCCTTAGTTTCTGCACCCATTTTGGTGTATCCTAATTTTCGGGAACCATTTTTGCTATTTGTTGATGCTAGCTCCACTGGTATTGGGTTTACCTTGGCACAAATTCAAAATGGAAACGAAGTAGTCATTGCTTACAATGGTCGTGGTTTGAATCAGGCTGAGCAAAATTATAGTACCACAGAAAGAGAAGCTCTCGCATTAGTTGAGGGTATTAAGAGATTTCAGCCTTATTTACACAATCGTAATTTCACTGTCGTTACTGATCATAGCTCACTTCGTTGGTTAATGAATGTTAAAGATGCTTCTGGTCGTTTTGCTAGATGGGCCTTACTTTTGCAACAATATGACTTTAATATTGTTCATCGCCCTGGTAGAATCCATGGTAATGCTGACTGTTTGTCTAGACGTCCTTATGATTCTTGTGAAATGAGTTCGCTTAAGAAAGAAGAACCTCGAACGCCTCACACTCAAGAAATGCAAAGAAGAGATCCTGAATTAGCTGTAATGATTGATTTTCTAGAGAATGATATCCTACCTACTAACGATAAAGATGCACGCAAGATTTTACTCACAAGCGATAATTTTTATATTCGTCAAGATGGTTTGCTTTACCACATTGATTTTAATCGAAGGCGTAATGCTCGTGAATACTTTTCTCAGCTTGTTGTCCCAGCTGCATTACGTTTTGAAATTCTCTCTAATGTACATGATCATATTGCCGGTGCTCATTTTGGCTTGAACAAAACTTTTACTAAACTTAAGCAAAGATACTGGTGGAAAGGTATGTTTAAAGATGTAGAACATTGGGTCAAGTCTTGCGTTGAGTGTTCAATGAGGAAGTCTCCACGAAATTCGAAAAAGGCACCTTTACGTCCGATTCCAGTCGAGGGTGCATTTGACAGAGTGGCTGTTGATGTTTTAGGTCCTTTTCCACCTTCTAGTAAAGGCAGTAGGTATATTGTGGTTTTTAGTGATTATTTAACTCGTTGGGTCGAAGCATTCCCAGTGCCTAGTGTCGAAGCGACTGTTATTGCACATCTTTTGATTGATGAAATTATTTCTAGACATGGGGCACCACGTGTGTTGCTCTCTGACAGGGGAACTAACTTTTTATCTAAGGTCGTTGCAGAGGCTTGTAAAATATTTCAAATTCAAAAGGTCAATACTTCTAGTTATCACCCACAGACCGATGGTCTTGTAGAAAGGTTTAATTCTACCTTGTGTCAGTCTTTGTCAATGTACGTTTCCAAAAACCAGAAAGATTGGGAC
Organism: Porites lobata; assembly: GCA_942486035.1. Taxonomy (NCBI): domain Eukaryota; kingdom Metazoa; phylum Cnidaria; class Anthozoa; order Scleractinia; family Poritidae; genus Porites; species Porites lobata. Next base: position 142,871 of record CALNXK010000384.1, read on the forward strand.
GAGTTTATACCGCTTGTTTTGTTTGCGCATAGCACTTCTGTTTTAGATGCAATTGGGGATTCTCCTTTTTACGTTCTTTATGGGCGAGAGCCACGCTTGCCAATTGACGTTAAGTATTTGCCTCCTGTGGCTGATGATTTGAGTACTTCGGTCCTTGACTATCGAAAACGTATCGTCGAAAAAGTGGAATTTGCTCAGAATTTAGCGAGAGAAAATTTACAACGTGCACAACAAAAAATGAAGGATTATTATGATCAAAAGACAAAAGAACCTGTTTTTGAAGTTGGACAACGTGTTTGGGTTTATACCCCAAGAACTAGAAAAGGGTTATCCAAAAAGTTAATGCATAATTGGTTGGGTCCATACAGAATCGTTGAGAAATTGCCACCGGTTCATTTTAAGTTGCGCACGATCACCAATAAAAAGGCTGCTTTTTCGTGTCACGCAAATCGTATGAAGCCATTTGTTGATCCTAATTTGAGACCAATTGACCCTCCGCCTTTTGATGACCCTGCCGAGCCGTACATTAATGAATCTGATATTCCAAAAGATTGTTTCGAACCAATTTCTGCTGAGGCGAATCTTGAGGACACAGTTAGTATTGAGACGCAATTGTCCCCACAGCCTCAAAAAGAGAAAGAGTCAAACAAAGAATCAGACCAAGAAAAGACAAAGAATCAACTTCAAAATGCAAAAGAATCAACTCCGGAAGCAATTGTTATCGACAATGAAACTGTTTAGTGCAGAAAAAATTCTAAAACATCGAAAGAGAAATGGAAAGGTCGAGTACTTGGTCAAGTGGCTCTCCTTTCCTAAGAGCCAATCAACGTGGGAACCGGAAACCATATTTTGGATAGACGTCTCATTGATAATTATCTTCAATCACAAAAATAATTTTAGTTTTTGAACTCTGCCTTGCTGCTTGGCTTATATTTCTTTGACTTTCTCTTACCCGTGAATTGAGTTCGGTAATATCCAAAATGTTTTTGTCCATGAACGTATGAACTCCTTCTCTCCGTTTTTCTAGTCTGTCTATAATGTTTTGGTGAGTTGTTTCACACAATATCACGAATTTGATAAGTTTTTGAAGTCAGAAGTTCACCATCTGTTATCAGTCAGTTTTCCGTTAGTGTCTGGAGTGTTATTATAAACACAGTCATTAAGTTCTTCATTATTCAAGTTGAGTAGTTGTTCAATAGTCAGTATCAAGTTATGCGCTCGTGAAATTATTGCATTTAATGTCTTTTTTTAAAATCTTTTGATCTATTAGCTTCTATATTTATGTTTTGTTTCTGTGGCTATTTTGTTTAAGTCGTTTGTGAAATAGTTATTTTAACCTTCGACGTCGGAATTAGATAATTAGTTATATTACGTGCTTTGTAATAGTTATTTTGTAGAGTTGCTTGCATTGGTATTTCGTCATGTATTCAATCACCCATTCTTCTGTTGTTCTTCGATGGCTTGTCTGTGATTTTTCGTCATTTTGTACTACTGAAATGGATCTGAGCATTACTCGATTATTTGTCTCCAAGAAGTCTAAACACACGTTGATCTTTCCGCATGGCATTGGCTGCTCTGTTTGGTCGAGTTTGACCCCTTCTTTGTTACAGTTAAGCAGAACTGTGCTTGTTGATTCTTAACATTGGTCAGTACATTCTGTCTTCTTCAGACTAGTTTGCTTCATTTGGAGCTGTGTTTCATAACATTTACAAACAAGGTAGCCTTGTCTTCCAACTATGTGTTCTCCGCTACATTCAAGTTTAAATGGCATTTCTAGCAACCGTCTTGTATGCTACTCAGGATGATTTATGCTGTTAATTCTCAACGTTTTCAAGTGGTTCTCTAGTCAAGTCCTTCACAAGAACACTGTTATCAATTTATTTAGCTCAAGTTTCAAGTCTCAAGAATCAAGAACAATGTATTGAACACTGAGCTATTGACATCGAACTGTTGACATTGTTTTAATTAATATTGTGTAGTGTGGTAGTTTTTTTTTTATATTTAACGCACTTATTTTCCATTTATATGTATTACGTCCTTTTGCATCGAGGACGATGCCTTCTCTAAGGGGGGAGGAGTTATTTTTAGGACAGATCTATCTTAACTTTTGAGTTTAGTTTTTGTTTCATTAAGTCGTGTTTTTGTCCACGTACTGTTTTCCTGTTTTGATCTTTTGTTTTTACTTGTTCTTGAAGTTATGCTTAGCTCGCGAATCTACTTATTGCCATATTAGGAATGTTACAGGTGGTCGTGTTTGTGGTGTTGGAGCTGACCTTCGTTATTTGGTACTTATCAGTTGCGGCTGTGCGTAGGCTAGTCTATTCCCTGACAATAGCAAACCTGTTGCAATGTTAGCGATAAGAAATACAATAGAAACTCTTCCGGTCAGCTAACCCAAACATGTCCAGCTTTGGCTATTAAAGCCGCTACTATACTTGAACTAGTTAGAATAGAGAAGAGTAGGAAAAGTAGAGTAGAAGTAGAGTAAGCAGAAGTTGTAAGAAGATTAAGAAGAATAAAGGCCAAGATGTAAATCAGATTCCTGGTACCTTGTCGTGTAGCGAGCGAGTTGCTCGAACACACCCCCACAACGGTGTCCCAAAAGTTCGTTCCTCTACGTGTTAAGCAAATAATTGAAACAAAAGTTGTGTCTTTCAATCTAATTGACTATTTTCATACTTGTTGTGCCATTATTTGAATCGAATATTCGATTTGTGTACTCCCGCACCAAAGGTGCCCGCGCGCGAGTATATTTTCCAGCCACATATTTTTTGTATTTTATAGCGCGAATTGCTCGAACTCCTTCCTCGTATTTTGTGAATATCACGAAAGATAAACCCCCTTAACTCAAAAAAGTTCAGCTAGGTGAGAGCATAAGCATGTATACGTCGATTTACTGGCTTATCTGTTGTAGAAACTGCTAAAAAACTGGAAAAATCCGAATGTTGGGTAGTAAAATGATCATGGAGAAATGAAGGTTTTGAAGGCAAGAAACGAAGGGGAAGAACAAAAGTCCTGAAGAAAGCAGCTAAAATAGTTTCGAAGAAGGCTAGATACAAAGTAGGAAAGTCAACAAGGAAGCTCTCACATAGTTAGATAGCCAAGTCCACAAAGGGTCATGAAAAGCTGTTTAAAATTAGAGGCCCCTGAGATGGCCAAAAAACCCTCTGCTTACTCTGCCAAGTAACGCCCAGCTGGTGTCAAATTTGTAAAGAAGTATACAAAAAGCCTTGCTGTGGAAGTAGGCCAGGATCATTTTCTTTCTTGGATGAATGCCCAATATATATTTTTCAATCTGCCTAAAATAAGCAAATAATGTTTGGGAGTGGAGTGGCTCCTGCGCACCAGGTGATAAAAAAGCTCAAAATGGATCATCTGTGGGTCTACACACTGTATCCTACTTCATGCCGCAACGGCTACAGAATGTGATAAAAAATCAAAAAGCGCACGCTAGTTACTGAAATTCTGAATGCACGTAGTCGATAGAGAAATAGACATCTTCTAGAAATTTCATGTAAAAATAAACTTTTGATCAAAAGTTATAGTGTATGAAATTAGAGGAACGAACTTTTGGGACACCCTGTATTTTTGCGAACTCTATTTTCAGTCATGCAGAGAGAAAAATGCTTAATTAACAGAAACAAAAGAACTCTTGCAAATCATTCCTAAATATTCACATTTATTCATTTGATTGCTGGATGATTAAGTATTGGGAAAAGGTACAATCATTGCCAGGGAAAATCGAGCTGCAATTTGCAAGAAAACGACCTGACAAAAGTTCGTGTGTAACTCCAAATCAAGTTTTTCTATCTATGCCATACTGCATAAACCAGCACAGGTTAATCAAGTCTTTTGCTATCCACCAGTAATATAATAGAATTAAGGCTCACTTTGTTTGCATGTTTTTACATTCGTATCCGAACGCCTGGAACAGGCTGCGTCGAAACATGTTGGCAAATTCTTTTGGAACATTAAAACAGTATTTCGAAGTAAAAGAATGCCAATCACTAATCACCTCCAAACTATCACGAAGCAAAGCTTGGTTTCTTAACATGTATTTGGACATTGTTTTTCGTTCTCTTCGCCAGGTCAAAAAGCTTGCATAAAATCGCTTTTGATTTTTTTGAAGTTCAGCGAAGCGAGTGAACAACAGAGAAATCAAACATAGCCAGAGGTCGAAGTTATTCATAACAATTCAATTTATACCTTAAAAAGGTTGCGCTGTGTTCCCTTCAAAACCCCCGAGTTTTGTGATCCTGCCAGCCGCTCATAAGCAAGGGTTCCCTCGCTATTATAGAATTTTAATCATGTGATCGTGACCTGCACTTTTCCATGACATGCATGGAGCTCGTGTACTATTGTTTCGACACCAAATATGCCGATACTATGTCGTCACGTTCAGGTGTATACCCTGGGGAGGCTTTCCATAGATCGTTTTTCTTTCGAGCGAGTAGCTCAATTCAATCTGGAGTGGATCGTTAGTTGGATTCTGGATTCCAATCTTTGTAGGATTCCGGATTCTTAGTGTTGGATTCCGGATTCCAAAGCCCAGGATTCCGGATTCCACAAGCAAAAAATTCCTGGATTCCGGAATCCGGATTCTCTTACATGGGGCGAAGGATCGCTGTCCGCAGACTTCAGTTCCTCCTAAAAAATTGATATATCATCTAGCAAATTAGCCAACTCCAACGAAATCGTGGAATCTAGCTCCCAACCGGAACAATCCCTCAGGATAAAACCAATTCATTTGTTTACAAAATCACTTTCGTCGATGAAACGTACAACCATGCAGGACGCCATTATTTCTCGACAGCGCTGAATAAAAGTTTGCGGACCTCTCGGGAAACCAATTTCCGATTAATTCAAGCGTTTAATTAGTTTACCTAGAAATACGTGTATCGCAGAACCTCGCGAAGTTCAGTCGGGAGCTAGCCCATAAGGGGTGGGAGGACAGGAGAGAAATGAAGTAAATCATGTAACTGGGAGGGCGGGTCTAATATTGGAAGCTGAGATGTACTTAATGTCCTGTGGATTAAATTTGAATCTAGTGCTCTGGCTTTAAAAAGGATCTTCTGAGATTTAAATGGGGTCGCTGTTGTTAGCGAATGCTGCATAGGTCCCATCCCACCATGTTCACCCCATTTGACCCTGGGTGATAGTGGATAACTGCCGACTAATATGCAGTTGCATTTGCTTAATAAAAGCTCACCCTTAAGTGCAATAATTGTTTGTGAAATGTGTCAGTAGAAGTGAGACGATGGCAATGCTAGGAGATAATGCTGCAGTGAAAACAACAACTAAATGCTGGTAACTGGAGAAAAAATTTATTGTTAGGCGAACTACAGTTATAAAAGTGTTTACACTTTTTTTTGTACATAATCACACTTGAAAACTATTGTTTGTAACAGTAAAGTGCAAACATAATCACTGAAATAGAAAATTAAGAATGCAGTTCCTGAGAATTACTAAAGTGGTCATGATTTATGATTATTGAATGTGTGGGCATTCACCATAAAGTGCTGAATCCGTGTAAAAAGTACCAATTTTTTACCACTTAGGCAAGTGCTCATAGTTATTTGTGTACATGCATAAGAAACAAATCCCTGTGCAAGAGTGAATTTGTATGAAATGTCCACAAACAAGTCATGCTGAAGGTGATCAGTTTCGCCATTGGTCTCCATTCTAAACATGCATGAGCTTGTTGAGACAGTGCCAGAACCATAGATTTTTAATTTCCCAGACTGAGACGAGTCAAATGAACACTTTCCCTGTATTACATGCATTTATCGTGAATGTAAAGCTAAGTGCAGGATAGATTGATCTTATGGGAAACCCTATATAAATATCTACTTGCATGTCGTTTAATTTCTTGAAACAATCTTAATCTGCCAATGGAACAAATGTTTTATTTCTGTGAATATGTCACCTCTGTCTGACTTCTTTGAAAGAGTGAAATGTTATGAGTGACCTGTTAAATTTTCCCTAACAGCGGGGTGGATATCCGAAATTCAGATGTTATTTTCGAATAATATAGGAACAAAAATATAGGGGGCCAGCACTAACAATTTTTGTCATATTTGACTTAAAAGACACAGCTGTGTCTATGTATAAGGCTGCTATACATAAATATATTTTACTTGTGAAGGAAATTGAATGAAAGTTGTAAGCTTACCACCGTTTTCGTTGATACGCGACTTTCGAAAAGAAAACACCCGCGGAAACGTTTCCAAAATTTCCGTCAATCATGCGTGTTATCGAGGTCAGAAGGTCACACTAGTGGCTGTGATTGGTGGATTTCGATCCGATCTGTCGATAACATGCATGATTGACGGAAATTTAGGAAACGTTTCCGCGGGTGTTTTGTTTTCGAAAGTCGCGTATCAACGAAAACGGTGGTAAACGAAAAATTTTGCTCAGTAAGGATTTTGTTTACAAAATGTAACGCTTCCCTAGATGTCACACATTATCGGTGTTTTAAACTGTTCATTGTAAAATAAAGCTTACTGTAAAACGGCGAAAAGGCTGATCGGCTGTCCTCAGTCCGTTGCAAAGATACTCCTCGTGTGGATTTTACAGATGGTGTAATTCTTGCCTCCTATTGTTGCATCGAAGAAGATAATTTGGACTGTAAACTTGCCTCTCTTCGGTTTCGTTGCGAATTCTATTGACCGAATTTTGTTGAAACGTCGGCAGTCGGCGTTTCCTCTCTTCGTCGGCTTCGTTTGCAGTGTAACTGTAGTATTTTGCTGCTAACACTTTACATATTCGTCGTCGCTGTATAACCTCTGTCTCTAGTTGACAGTAGGGAACTTAAGATGGAGACGTTTTCGGGGCGACGGCAACTTCAACCGGACGTGACATCATCATTTGTTGGATATTGCGCATGTTCCTGCTCACCACCTTGCCGTCGTGGTCCCGTCGGCGACGTGAAACTGGTCTGTTTGGCGTTGTGGGGAAAACTTGAGTATTTAACTTTCATTTCAATCAGGTTTGTTGCGTTTAGCAACCAACATTTTGCAGACTATGGTTCTTAAATTGTCCTTGTTTTCTTTGAGGCACATTTCAAGCTCGATTTCCAAGCTCTGTTATCTAAACTTACATCTTTGAATGTTTCTATGTTTTCATGTCACAGGGTCAAGATCCAACTTGGCAAACAGCCAACGGTAAGTGAGCTTGACCTGGGACAAAATTTTCCCACGAGCCAAATAAAAGTATCCAGACAAAAAATATGAACTCCGATATTTCAATTGTGTGTTGTTAGTTCGCTCTTTTCGTTAGAATATCGTATAAATGAAACGCATTGAAAATTATATAGAATAGTATGTAATACCATGTACTAACTCGGCGTGGGAATACTGAAATAAAGTTGTTGCCATTGTTGTTGTTGTTGCATGCAAGTATTTCCCGGGAATTATTTCAATACCAAACTAAGAATACGGTTCCTTGGTAGCATTTTAATGTTCCTGTAATTTGCAAGGCTTCGGCAAGCCTGTGGAGATCAGTTGTTTTCAACACGAAATTCTGCCTTGAACTCAGCTGCATCCCGCACGTTTTTTAGCGTGAACGGATCGTAACTGTCCCTAGGAAAATCGGGATTTTTGGACTGATAATTTTCCCACAAAACGAGAAACTCTTCATCCGATACATGTTGTCTGCATAGCAAATATTTATTCTCTTAATTCTTTATGTGAAGCCATATTTTCCTCTTCGGTATTCTTCTAATGAAAGGTGCCGTCCTTCTGAGTTCACTGCGATCTTAATGTTCTATTTTTGACGGGGAGCGACGGCTGCCTTAGTTCCAGGCTTTCTCTGCCAGTCCGGTCGCCGTCGCCCCCAAAACGTCTCCATCTTAAGTTCCCTAGTGTTTGCCTTCGCTGTGCCGTTACTCGCGCTGAATTTAAAGTCGACGTTCTCGCTCTAGCGGAGTTTTGTTTGTGAATCTTTCCCAGCGAGGATTTCCAGCCACTTGTTGAATCCACCGTTGTTGAGTTCGCTGTTCTCTTTTATTTGCCTGAGATATTGGGTGGTGACTCACCGACCCTTAACATTGTTATAGTTCACAGATGAAAAAACCCGTCTTCATGAATAAAACCAGAAACTTATAAGTGATTGAAACGTGTAACTCTCATATGTTTGCTAACTGTCCGATGCTCGTGATTATTCATTTTCGAAAGTACCATATTTGGAACGAGAAGAAGAGATAACTGACCCATCGAACTTCGCTGTGGCTATATGGCCGGTAACCGGTCAAGGTTTTCAAAACACTAAATGGCCGGCAGTCCTACATTCTCAGTAAATTTCACAAAATCGAAAGATTTTAGCTAATCTAAACTATCATATGTCGATTTAGAAAAGTCAAGCGATCCTGAAATGCTTTATAGATCTCAAGTCTAGTGTTTGGTTTACGCTGGGCTCAGAAGACGAAACCGTGTTTTGTGACACTTAGAATTTTTTTCAGCTCGACTGCTGGTCAAGGTTTTCAAAACACTAAATAGCCGGCAGTCCTATATTCTCAGTAAATTTCACAAAATCGTCGACAAGATAATGTTGAAGTGTATTTCAGCTCCAGAAGCGGCAGACCCAACTAACGAGTGGAGACTTTTCCCGACGGTTTTCCGCAAAAGGCCGTATGAAAGGTCAAGATAGTATAACGTCAAACGTCGCCTGTCACGCCATGCTTTGGACAGAAAATAGTAACAAACAAACAAAAACATGATATAGAAATCCCACAAAACCGGCTGGTTTGATCAGGATCACGACATGTGATAGTTTAGATTAGCTGGAATTTTTCGATTTTGTGAAATTTACTGAGAATATAGGACTGCCGGCCATTTAGTGTTTTGAAAACCTTGACCGGCAGTCGAGCTGAAAAAAGTTCCAAGTGTCACAAAACATGGTTTCGTCCTCTGAGCCGAGCGTAAAACAAACACTAGACTCGAGATCTATAAAGCCTTACAGGATCGCTTGACTTCTCTAAATCAACATATGATAGTTTAGATTAGCTAGAATCTTTCGATTTTGTGAAATTTGCTGAGAATATAGGACTGCCGGCCATTTAGTGTTTTCAACACCTTGACCGGTTACCGGCCAGCCACAGCGATCAAACTTCGTAAACAACGTGACGTAATTTTACTTCAGGTTCCCGCGCCCGCTTAAAAGAATGGCCGACAAACGGGGGAAAAACTCCCAAAAGCCGAGAAAGCTTTCAAAGATTGAAACCAGGAATCGTACCGAAACACTGAGCAGGATATTATTGCCTTACCACCCGGGCCAAACGTAACATTATGAAACCCACTGACGTCCTCGCAACTTCTTGAAGTTGTCACTTCAAAAAACGATGCCTCGTTGACGCTGCATAGTAAACTTATATTGCAAATAGGTTTTTAAAATTCTTATATTAAAAGTCTAGAATAAACAGTAAAAAATATTTTGGAATAAAATTCATTAGCTGCGTATCGAAAAGTGTCCAAAACCTGAACCTGACATCTTCGCAAAAAGAGATGCGTGTAATGAATGTGAGAAGCATTTAAGCTTAAATTCAGCTTGGATGTTGTAGTCACGACCGTGTTTTGAGTTAGTTTTATGAATGAACAAACTCAAAACAATGGACAAAGAAGCCGTTCCTTAAAATTTTTTAATCAAAATCCCAAAAGTTAATAGAATAAAGCAATTCGGAAAACACTATCTGGATCGTGGATCTGTTCACGCAAGTGAAATCGGCTGAGCACATGGGTTTTTCTAAGACGAAGAGCCAAAAACGAAGACCTAAGACCCCACGGACTAAAACGAAGACCCCATGGACTAAAACGAAGACCTCATGGACTGAAACGAAGACCCCTTGGACTAAAACGAAGACCCCCTGGACTAAAACGAAGACCCCTTGGACTAAAACGAAGACCCCATGGACTAAAACGAAGACCCCTTGGACTAAAACGAAGACCTAATGGACTGAAACGACTGATGCTAACCGCTGAGGGCAATGCCCGCTCTCGTAATTTGTTACGTCGATTTGGGAATGTTGTGGAATTTCCTCTGCATTATTTAGTTGTGATAATCAAGTCTACCACTGACTTACCTTTCCTTTAGGTTTCTAAGGTCTTAGGTGTTCGTTTTTGGGTCTTCGTTTCAACACAAAATCCATCTCAAATCGGGGCACATTTTATAACTTTTCTTTAGCGCCGAAGAGAAAAATTTATAAAACGTCTATGAAACATTTAAAAAAACGTAAATTCCCTTTCAAAAAACGTAATTGTCTTGGCGATAGAGTGCAAAATGTACTTGAAAATTCAGCAAAAACTTCACTGCCTTGGTTGCATTTCAAAACAGACCGATGCGCTCCGTCGTGAAGAAAACAAGGTTGAATTCCTCGAAGGACAATTTCTTGATGAAAAGCTTCCCTTCCTCCACCAAAAGAAAGCTGAGCCTTCTTTTGAACTTTCTCTTTCCATTTTTTGTCTTTTAACGATAGATTTATAGCCAAAAGGAAATCACGCTGGCCTTGCGATGCTTGTGTGATACATGCGCGCTTCGCGCGCGACGAGATTATAAACCTCGCGGCTCGGCGCTTCGCGAGGAAAAATAACTTTGGTGAAATTCACATATCCCAAGGACTAGACTGGGCGTTTCCGTCTCTGTCCCATTATGGCTCTTGGCTTCAGCTAGTGACTTTTAACTACTTCCCATTCCACTTACATGTCAAATAGTTAAAATGCACTTGAAATTTCTTTAGCCACGTTTTAACAAATCCAGACAGATATATTCGCAAAACAATCACCCCAACCAGGAAGTTCTGGAAAGCTTTTTTCCCAACCCCTTACTGCGGAGGGTTCTGAAACAAGTTTCTCGATGAACAGACTGTAATAATTTTTACAGCGGAATTGGTTAAGACTATTGTTCTATCTTCCATCTGACAGTATTCTGAAGCTGCTCCAAGCAGATCAGGAACCAGAAAATCAAATGCCTTTCGTTCAAATCGGAGGAATGGCAGAAATTAATTGAAAATGGTGCAAACTGAGATATGTCTTTAGTCTTTTCTTAAAGATTTCAGCAGAAGAGCTTGATGTTATGTAAAAAGGCAGCGAATTCCAAAGTCTTGGTGGGGCAAACCGAAAAGGATTTATATCCGTACGTTTTAAGATTAAATGAGGGCGAATTAAGCAACAGTTTCGAAGCAGACCGCAAACTACCCAACGGAGAGTAAGGCTCTAAGAGATCACTTAAGTACTGAGGAGCCAAGCCTTGCATCGCCTTATATGTAATATATATAGATTTAGCAAGGGCTAAAAGCGAAGCTCCCATTAATAAATTTTATAATTTAAATCAAACAATAAACTTGTATTCCACAAATCAGTTAACTTTAGAGCACACTTATGTGACTTGAGGGAAAGGCTAAGTGATTTTAGAGAAAAATAATTTGCAAACAGTCCAAGAGTGAACCAAATCTTACATCGAGTTGATAGCCTTACATGTACACTAAAAAAATAGCAATCATCTTCGATCACATTACAGAGACATAATGGTTCTTGATCACAGTAGATTAGGCCTGGAAAACAAATTCTTGGGAAACAAATCAGGAGGAATTTTTATGCGTTCGACAACTTTGCTTTTACAAAATCTTGCCCACAAATCTGGGAGCGTGTAAACCAACCTTTTATACTTTTTATACATCACATCTGAGGTAAAACGGTACTATGAGGCGCTGTTTTTCTCATACAGACCGCGGACAGAATGCAGTATTTCACAAACGGTGCCATCCAAAATAAGATTTCCGACTTTGACAAGCGGCGTATTTCTCAACCAAAAACCCAATAAACAAACTAGCCATGAATAACAGAAGACTCTTAATAGCAGCTGAATTTCATTTTGTACATCCAGTGGAAAAGACAGTTAAAAACATCACAAGTCGATACAAAAATCTGTCAGCTTCAGCTGTCAGAGTATACAAGTTTCAAGGTGCTGCATAAATTTCCCGCATGAACTCACCTATCAAATTTTGACCAACCAGAGCAAAAAAAATTGGACGTAGAGCGTGACCAACGCGTGACCATGGTGAGAAAAGTCAAAAGCAACTGTCTTCCCTGCCTGTAATAGCTGGCTGAATTTTCGCGTCCGAGGTCAGTTTGAAATCAAAATTTAAATTTTGGGGCACATAAACACAACATATTTCATATAAATTTTAAAAATAAAATAAAACCTGATTACCAAATTTTCTGGGATGGGTAATTTTAATTAGCCACGGGGCTCCGCTCGCGCGCGCGCATGGAGCTCCGCTAAAAAGCTGCACTTTAAATTCAATACGCTGATCAACAGGCAGCCAATGTAACTGAAAAAGCAGTGGCGTAACGTGATCTGATTTTCTTGACAAGCCAGTAGCAGAATTCAATACATATTTCAGACGCTGTTATAAGTTCTTTGGGGAGACGATAAAGCAAAGAGTTACAATTATCAAGCTTTGAGGTAACAAATGCGTGGACAATTAAAGATCTTTGCTTTCTGGAGACTTAAAAACTTTCTGATGGGCGAAATGTTTTTTTATAGAGTAGAGCGAAGATTTGCAAATTTGCGTAACGTGCGTCAAAGCGTCGAGTCGAGAACAACTCCAGTATTTTATGTAATGCAATTGTCATGGCCTCCTTGTTCTCAGTGACTACCCTTTAAATATTAACTAAGAAACACCTCTACAAAGAAAAATTGGGATTATTAGACCCTTATATCAACCCTCGGACGTACAGGGGGGGTGGATCCCTAAGGTTTTTCTGAGTTTTCTCCTAGTGGATAAAACATCAGCACCTGATGTTTTCAGGAGCTTTTTGTTCATCCCTCCGCGTATTTTGAGTCAAGTTCAGTGATAGTCAGTTTCTATGGTTACGAGGTATGACGTCATAAGTAGGAGGCGCTCTAATCATTTTTGAGTGAAAGTAAATGCTTTTCCCAATTTTTTCAACAAAAAAGTAAATCTTGTGGCTAAAATCATGCAAAGTGCTTAATTACGTGTTATTTTTCATCTCAAGCACAAAAAAATCGCCATTTCTTGCGGCTTTATTCTGATTTCAAATTCTTGGTAAAATCCAAGAAGGCGACCATTGTTGATGACGTCACAGCTTCCCCCCGGCAGTGCCACCATTAAAGGCTTTCCTCTGAAGGTAAAATCGTTTCGAAATACTGCAACATATCAAAAACTCTAGGGGGGGTCCATCCACCCCCCTTGTACCACGGTGGGGGTATGAATTTCCATGTACGTCCGAGGGTTAACATGAATAAAACGTTTGTTCTCTGTCTTATTGCATAAACAATTATCTTTTTGCGCCAAAAAATGTATTTTTTGGAACAATTTTCTTCTTGAAAATTGGAGTTTTGTTAGGTAAATATTTCAGAAAGCAGACTAACAGTTAGAAATCTGTTTACATGATAGCAGAATATCATCCTTCCTCTCAATAAAAATGTTATCATTTTTTCTCTAGGCCCCCCTCCTGACGGCCCCTGTTCATTGTCATTTACAAGGGGGGAAACGTTTTTGACAAGGCTTAAAAATAGACAGTTTTGAACTCATTTTTTTCTTACTAGCACTCCGATTTAGATCAAAATTGAAACAGGATGTAAATATTTCACCCTTTGTGGACCATTTCATGCTTAAAATACATTTTTGCATGCCAATCAAATGAAAATGTATACCTGAGACAAAATAGTAAATTTTCACAACTTTTGTTCGCCGCTATCTTTCTATTAAAAAATGTAATTGGGGCGATGTTAAGCAAGAACGTTGGATGGTTCCTATAGATTGCATTCTTTTACGTTTTACAGTCAGTTGTCTGTTGGTTTACAAAGACAGGCATCGCATGGTTGACGGTTAATTAATGCAAATTACTACCCGCGATATAGGTTGGCAGTAAAATCTAATTCGACGTTTTCCAGCAAAATAATCGCTTCGATGGGACTATTAATAGATAACTGACACATTAGTAGTCATAGAGGCTACAATAATCGGTAACCAATCAGAGCGCAGCAGATTTGGTCTCGACCAATCAGAATCGCGCATTTCGCCCATGTGACTTATTGACGTCACAACCCATTGTGTTTGTCCACGTGACCCCATAGGAATAAAGAACACACGCACACAAGAGTTGAATCCACATTGTTTACATAGTTTTAATGACCGCGTAGAGCCTGGTAGTTAGACGCATGCGCAGTGGGGGCCCAGGCGTTTGCCCTGCGCAGTCACGTGAATGGGATCGTAGGCACATGCGCAGACCGCCAAACGACTCCCCAGGTCCCCCGCATGCCTGTGAGCCTATTTCCGCATAGACCTACTGCGCATGCGCAAACCACGAAAAGTAGCCCCAGACCCCTCGCATCCCAAAAGTCAAGAAAAACACACTCTATGGAGGTCAACATCCACCTTTTTTTAATCAACACATCGCGAGGAGAGCCTGGTTACAAGCGGGACGTGTGTGACGCCCTGGTGACGTCACGCCCTTGACATTAATGAGTGAACTAAAGAAAGGGTGTTTGCCTCTTGAAAGAAAAAGTCATGTGCACTGGATGAGGCCATGGGATATAATGGTTGTAACCTGTGTATGACCATGGTTTGATTAAAGGGAAATTGAGTGCAGCCAAGGTGTCTGAAAACGAATTAGAAGGAGGGGTGGTTAGATCCAAGAAGCAAACTGAATGAGATACAGTCGACCATTGGCACGCACGAGGCGGTGGTTTATTGTCCAATGATTGACTGGGAGAGAAAAAAACAGGCCTTCATTACAAACGGGACGTGTGTGACGCCCTAGTGGTGTCACGCCCTTGAAATGTTTGTTTACAATAATATTCTATTAAAATCCAGTCTTGATTAAAGTCAAAATGGTCTAGGATCCAATGACATTCTAATAAAAAATCAACGTCTTAGTTTGAGCATCTAGGATCCAATGACATACTAATGAAAAAAAATCAACGTTTGAGTTTGAACAAATGGAGTAAGCTGGACCATCCTTGATGATTGACAATACAGAGTTTATGAGGGATGGGCCAGCTTTGGAAAATCATGACATCTTGTATAATCCAATGGGAATCTAATGGAAATAAATGAAGACTGAACATCCAGCAGGGGTGGCGCCACCATGCAGACCTCCCCCTGCCGGGTGTTCAAAATTCCCATCCTGCGCTTTCTAAGAAATGACGCGAATACGTCCAACAACGAAATGGTCTAGGATCCAACGACATTCTAATGAAAAAAAATAAACGTTTTAATCGGAACAAATGGAGTGAGCTGGACCATCCTTGATGATTGACGATACAAAGTTTATAAGGAATCTAAGGGTCACATTGTCTAGGTTCCGATGGGAATCTAATGAAAAAAAAAATAAGAATGAACATCCAGCAGGGGTGGCGCCACCATGCAGACCTCCCCCTGCCGGGTGTTCAGAATTCCCATCCTGCGCTTTCTAAGATGTGACATCCCCAACAGGGTTCATGGAGGGTGTTCACGTGACGTGAATACGTCCAACATTGATTGCACACAAAGTATAACTGTTTCATCAGATAACTGTGGGTATATCTGGTATGATTGGTGATTATCTGGGAAGTGGCTGAAAAAGGCAAGGGATATAAATAGCTCGTATGACAAAACGAGTATCTGAAAAGAAAAAACATGTTTTAAGGACGGGGTGGATAGCCCATGCCTTGCAACATCTCACACCAATAACACGGCACATGTAAATCGCGCACATGACGAAAGTTTAAAAAACAACGACAACAGAGTAATTTGATGGGTCTTGGATACGGTGGAAGAGGGACCCCTGGTCCGGTGTACCACTGCACGATACTACCACAAAAACACCAGGCAGCGGAGGTGCCATGAACCCTGTGGGTGCTGAGAATGGCATACGAATCTACGAAAAAAATTAATAATAATTCTCTGTCTTCATGAGTAAGAAAGCAATGCGGTCTCGGAACCAGCGGCTGTTCTTGAGGTGGACACGCGTATCTAAAAAGCAGTATCATTGCAGAACTGAATGAGTTGTTGAACACAATGAATATGGCATCGGTGTTGCAAGGGAAGGATCCACCCCCATTGTTCAATTACATCAATTACATCTGAAATGTTTCATGAAGTTGGATTACACATTTGACAGTGCTATAATGACATCTTAATTGAATGGGACGTATCCATTCTCCATACTGTTTTAACGTATAATGAAAGCCTACAAAGAAGTGGAAAGTGGACGAATCAGGATGCGAAAAAATTGGGAGTGCACACTCGGAATCCATTGCAAGTGATGACGCAAGAGGCAATGCGTGCCTAAAAAAAATTTTGAAAATTTAATCATCATCTAAAAAGCCCAGCGCGAATAAATCCGGTTCACCCACGGGACCATGGGCCCGGAGAAATGAATTGATCCTGAAGGTCATTCGTAATGGCCAATCGTCCCAATCTCGATGGTTGGGGTCCCCACTCTGCACATACTCCACAATTTCATCTTCGGTGAGGGTCCCCTCCCGGTTGCCAGCAATGATATCATCTATCCTTAAACCATCCATCATCCTCTCACAATGGTTACAGACCCCGCCATGGGTGGGATGGGCCACCCATTGATATATATGACACACGGGTTGATTCTCCACGTATTCCCAAGAATCTAACAAACAAAACAATCAACACGAACAGTTTGGAACCCAGAACCGCGCGGCCCAATTGAGTCTGGCACGTCGAGGGCAAAGACATAGGTGGACAGGCCACAGCACGGTTCGTAGAAAATCGAACCCCTTGAATACCTCTATAAAAATCAAAAAAAAGGTATAAGGAAAAGGGACCCCACACCCGAAAAAAATGAAAAGTCATAAAACTCACCAGCCATGCGACGTCGATGGACCTCATGGTCTAATTTCCGGGCAATGGGATGGTCCCACGGGAACGTTTTGGCCCACGCTCGTAGCTCTTCGTGGGTGCACCGTCTGAACAGGGCGCGGAAACACTCGTGGCCCATCGGCAGGTGGTGTAGAATCTTGAGCATGTCGATGAGAACAGCAATTGGCACCGAGAACAACACAATGGACTGTAGTGAGCTCACCATCTTGAACAGTGTGACTGATCAAACTGGAATGAGCTCACACGGAGTGCGCAACGTGATTTAGAGACTCTATGAGAGGAACTGATTGGTGGAGAGATATCACGTGGGGGAGTTTGACCACGAGAGGAGATTCTAGGGGGTACCCCCCATGGGTACACTTTTTTGGATGGGACCCCGAGTCCTGGTGCGAGTGGATGATTGGTCCAAGGAACCCATGAATAAGGTGGAACAGAGTGGAGAGACCCCATTCCATGCTTGGCGCTGTCAACATGGACGGCCGAGGGTTAGTCGACCCCAGGAACAAACCGTTTGGTCGCGTGTTGCCTCTGGAAATCCAGATCAAGATTATGTTTTGGGTCCATTGTTTTTACACCATGGACAAGCGTAAGAAGGTGGTGCAGGAGTTGAAAGGGTTGCCCAAATGCTCCCTGACAGGGTTTCCGCAACATCTGGGCGAAGATCGGTGGTGGAACCAAGTGGTGGTGCGGTTGCACGCCCCCCGGAAAAATGGCTGCCACCATTGCCATCGTATGATGGATCACCGGTTGCCACATTCATCTCATGACCTTGACGCTGAAAAAACTTTTTTCTGTTTTGTAGATTGGCATGATGGCGGAAATGGCGCGTGTCCCTCCCAATCTGGACAAGGTGATGAACGAGGGCATTGCGTTCATCATTGACCGCTTCAAGCATCAGATCCCCAAGTGTCCCTTGGGTCAGCTCCCTGTCATGATTGGTCGGAGAAAGCGCTCCTATGATACCCTGGACAAAGTCATGAAGAGACTAGATTTGATTATGAACACCATGTCAGCCATGAATTTTATTGTGATCGATATACATTAAAAACAAGTGATTTTGTTCTAGAGCAGTGTTCCTTTTTTATGTTCATTTGCGTTTGAATAAAGCTTCTAGGGTGGGATAGAGGACCTGGTCTTCTTCTCGGGTGCCGACAATGGCGGTCTTGTCTTGGAGGGTGGGTAGAGCGATTTGGGTCTCGGTCATGCCTTCACAGGGTTGATATTGTTGGGTGTCGGGATTCCACCAACACCATTGTTCCTTATCCACATCAAACACATAGAGAGGTTTGCCTAAAAGCTGAGCCATAACCACACTCTATCCTGTGCCACCCAGCAGATGCTTGCCACATTCGTCAAAATGGCCCAAGGCGAGTACGAGGGACGCAGGCTGGATCACGTGATAATTGCGTTGGATATACTGGAGGCTGATGGGATGATGGATTTGTCGACCCAATCGAAACGCCACCTGGGTGACCATCGAGGTGGCGGCATCCAACTCGGACTGGGTCAAGGGCGTGAGGGACTTGGGTCGAGGGTGACAGGGTGGGATAAAGACCACACAGGTATGACCATACAAGTGACATAATCGCTCCACATGCGTGTCCACGCCTTTGGCACCTCCTGTGTAAATGAGCATGATCTGAAAAAATGAAAAAAATTCAGTGTTTATGATGAGGGATGGGAGTCCAAGCCCACATGGTATGCGGTTCATCATCGGCGTACATCAGGGGCACATCCCATTCCCGCTGGGTCACGGTTTGTTCAAAAACATGTAAGACGCTACGACAATCACTGCAATTATCCGGGATCCAATCCAGTCCTTGACCATTGGCAAACGCCTGGTCTTTGGCCTCGGTACAATAGTTACATAACAGATAGTCTAATAATCGATCACACCGTTTTTGCCACAACACGCGTTGGGCGTTGACTTGCGAAAGGGTGGGTAGGACATGGGTCTGGCGACGTAACCATCCACTCATTTGACAGACCCGCACGTGGGCGCAATGATCGTGCCAGACGCCACTCCCTCGTTCCTGGTGGGAATGATCCATGCACCAATTACGTCCATGATCGTTGTGAGCCATGACATTGGCGGTGGCAATGGGGAGATTGGCCAAGTCTGGGCAGCCCTGCCCTTCTAGGACCACGAGGGGGTAGGCAAACTGGGGCTCATGGAACAGTCGATACAGCCCATTGAGCTTGAACACCCCCAATCGTCCCCGCTGGGGGGTGAGATACTGTTGACACCAACGGGTGATATCGTCTCGCATCTGATGGTAGGGATGAAAGTCTTGGCGATTGTAAGCTGTGTACGGTTCGAAGGGCAATCCATGCACGGTCTTGGTCTGACGATCGACGCGCGTTTGGGCCTCCTCGGATAATTGATTATACGACACGCCTTGGGGTAACAGGTATTTGAAAAACCCATGATGATGCCCCGTCCAATCGCAAAAAGCCAGTTCTCGATTAATATACTAGTCTCGGGAGAGGGCAAACCCCTGACTGAACACCAAGAGACCCACTTCATGGAGCGCCATGCTTACCGTTTCAATTGGATCGCGACGAATGAGAGGGGTCGTCGACCCATCACTGGTTTTTATAGTAGCTGGGGTGGTTTCTAATTGGTGGACTCACGGATCACACCACTCTCACGAGAGTACAGGTGGAGTCCGGATTGGTGGAGACCAAGATCGTATGAGCATCACGAGTGGCATCACGAGAGGCAAGAGGAGGGGCTATAAAAGGCAGGCAAGACGCTCCCTTGGAGTCATTCTTCACTCGAGGGATGGATCGTCAAGCCACTCAACCTGCGGCGGTGCCTTCGGGACGCAAACGACGTCGCGTGAGTAAGAAACAAAAACAAGAAGAGGAAGCCCAAGCGCGAGCCCAAGCGCGAGCCCTAGAGATGAAAGCTGATCATGATCTGGAGATGGCCGAGCTCGGTTTGTCCCGAGCTGAACTCCTAGAGATGAAAGCCACTCAACCCCCTACCAGTGAACTGGTGATCGCTCTCAACGCATTGCCTAAAGCGGCCGACCAGACGCCACTGCCCACACCCTCTCCCACGGATCAATCCGTGAACGATTTGATGGAGGGAACCCTGAAAGACTATGAGGAAGAATGTGTCGAGGAAGGGACGTTTCATTCGGATCCAGCAACGGAAGTGGGGGAATGGGAAGTCCTGGACCAGATGGACACCCAGTTCAACCAACTCCTGTATGAATCGTGCCCGTTTCATCCCCATCGATTCCTTGAATGTGTCAACCCCCAATCCAATTTTGGTCCATTGAGGTTCAAGTGTCCCCAAGAAGGGTGTCCGGTCTATTTGTTTGAAGACACGCGGGAGGTGATGATGGAGAAATTGAAAGAAGACACACATCCTCAAGTCCATGCCCGAGTGAAACGCGGAGAACTCAAGTGCCGATGTGGGTTTGTCCCCAAGATGAAATTGAGTCGTACCACCAAGAATTACAACAAAGTGTTTTTCAGTTGTGGGAGCTTTCTCATGCATGCCAAACCCTGTGGCTACTTTCAATGGCTCCATGGTCCCCTGTGGTGTCCCCGAGAGCAAGCACAACCGACCCTGAGACGATGGGTCAAGGATTGTCTTGTTCCTCTTCTGAAAGGAAAAGACCCCGAGAAGGAGAGACCCTGGGCGATGCACCATGTAGAGAGGTCAGATCCAGAGATAGAAAAGATGAGGCGTAGTCCGTGGATGAATCAGTTTGGCGAATCTGCCAAAGCCCAGGAGAGAGAGTATGAGAGAAGGCGCCATTTGCATAAGAACTTTGGGAGCTCGTGTTTGTTTTGAAAATGTAGGTGTGTGAAAAAAAACTATTAAAGAC
The DNA here is from genome assembly GCA_942486035.1 of Porites lobata. NCBI lineage: Eukaryota > Metazoa > Cnidaria > Anthozoa > Scleractinia > Poritidae > Porites > Porites lobata. The sequence continues at coordinate 163,571 of CALNXK010000384.1, forward strand.
AGAATTGGACTCGGATCGTGTGTCAGTGTCTTGATGTCGTTGCCACGCGCTTACGAAGATCCCCAGGAACCTGGGGCCTTGGGTGGGGTCCAACCCCTTGCCCAAGCCCATAAATTGAAAACCCCGCAAGCGCAACAGATTCTTCAATCCGTGTTGAGCTATACGCTTTACAAACCCCGACGGACGCGGTTTCCCACGACGCCCACATTGGTCTTTGACCGAGACGAACAATGGCAGATGGATTTAGTGGACATGCAAAAACTCAGTCGATGGAATCAGGGGAACAAATATTTGTTGACCGTGATCGACGTCCTGTCCAAGTATGCCTGGGCCGTCCCCATCAAATCCAAAAGCACGTCCGAGATGATCCGAGGGTTGACACGCATTTACCGACAAGCCTCGCCGCGGCGACCCCTCCGCGTGCAAACGGATCAAGGCAAAGAATTCTACAATCGAGGGGTGCAAGCCTGGTTCAAGAAACAGGGGGCGCATCATTTTTCCACGTATGGGGATAGCAAAGCCTCGGTGGTGGAACGATGGCATCGCACCTTGAAACAACGCATGTACCGGTATTTCACCGCGCACAATACGTTACGGTACGTGGATGTGTTACAACCCTTGATTCATACGTACAATCACGCCTATCATCGCAGTATTGGGTTGGCCCCGCACCAAGTCACCCCCCACACGGTGCCCGAGGTGTGGGAGAGACTCTACGGGTCGCGTTTGCACCCCAAGATCCCCCCACCCAAATGTCGAGTGGGCGATCGGGTGCGTCTCAACAAGAAACATCGTCCCTTCAAAAAAGGGTATTTGCCGGGCTGGACGGAAGAAGTGTTTGTGTTCACGCACGTGCGTCGTCATCCCGTGGTCACCTATCGACTCAGTGAATGGGACGGTACGCCTATAAAAGGCACGTTTTACGAACCCGATGTCCAAAAAGTCCAAGTGTCGGACGACTCGTTATTTCGAGTCGAAAAAGTCTTGAAACGCAAAGGACGTCAGGTCTTGGTCCGGTGGAAAGGGTGGCCTGCCAAGTACGATAGTTGGATTCCCGCGCAACATGGTCCGCGTCAAAATAACGCCTCGAAAAAGAAAAAAGCGGGTGCGGTTTCTCGATGAAGTCCTGGCGGATTCCAGCCGACCGAGGGCCAGTTACACGCCACCCCCCACCACGGACGCGGACATTATGAACTTCATCCAGAAAAAAGCCGCTGAACAACGGCAAACTCAACCGTGGTGGGAAAAGTTGGCCAGTCCCACCAAACAGCAATGGGCCTACGCCAATGCCTACCATCGAGCCGAAGAGTATGCCAAGAAACGAGGTGCCCTACGGTCCCCACCCAAGAAAAAACAACGCCGACGCGCCGGTCGTCATCCACCCATGCGCAAGAAGAAACCCCCTAAACAAAAGACCTGCATGACCCTGATGGAACTGGCCCGGGCCTTTCCCAACATTGCTCAGCAAGTGTGTTTTCATCCCAAACAATCGACCTTCAATTCGTTGGTGGGACGCGTCCCTCGCAGTAAACAGAAAGTGGACCAGTGGCTATAAAAGGACCCTGCACCCTCTGGGACGTGCCTCTTCTTCATCATGAGTGAGATTAAACGCTTGACCATGACCCTGATGGAACTGGCCCGGGCCTTTCCCAACATTGCTCAGCAAGTGTGTTTTCATCCCAAACAATCGACCTTCAATTCGTTGGTGGGACGCGTCCCTCGCAGTAAACAGAAAGTGGACCAGTGGCTATAAAAGGACCCTGCACCCTCTGGGACGTGCCTCTTCTTCATCATGAGTGAGATTAAACGCTTGACGCTCATCAGCGATCCGACCGACGAGTTTCCCAACAATGCCAACAACAGTTTCAAGGTCCGTCTGCCCGAACGTCTTTCCTTACCAGGCGAGGGTTGGCACGCATCCCTATTGTCTCTCACCGTCCCGGATCAAGGCCAGAGTAATGCCATCATTGCGGCGGATCCTCATACCAAAGTGATGAAATTCAAAATGTCGTATGTGGTCCTCAAGTTTCAGTTGGGCACCTATCGACGGATGGAACTCAAAACCGTGGACTGCGCATTGGAATTGGAAGAGATCATGAATGCGAATCAAATCGTGTCGACAGGGAGTCAGTTTTGGAAACGCGTGATGCAAGAAGTGCACAATAAAATCATGCACAATGTGATGAATGAACAAATGCAGCGTTTAGTCAGGGAGCCCGACGAAAGACCTATTGTCAGCGCCAAACAAAACACCATGCCCCGACTGATCTGGAAAAAGGGTGCCTTGGTGATTAAGGCCCTTCCCCAAATGGATTTGATTAAAGCGGACAAGAGCGCGATCACCGACCTTTTCATCAACCTGGACATTGCGCTCAAGTTTGGGTTGGTGGTCGAAAAGACCAGTCAAAACAGGACCTGGTATCCATTGGGGCCCAATATGCAATACACGCTGCCTACCAAGACGTACGATTCGACCACCCAACCCGCCGGCAATCAGTTTCGCAGGGCCTACAACTGGGAAGGTGCGCAGTACATGGGCGTCAATCCCACCTTACTGTTTGGCAATACAGGCAGTATTACCAATGATCCCCTGCAAGTGGTGACCCATGATGGTGTGAAGTTTTTACAATTGTCCTTGATAGTGGAATGGCAGTTGAATAACCTGGATGCCTCGTTTGAAAAGATCGTGGGGACTCGCAAACGGACCGTCATGGTCTATTCGGATCTAGTCGAATCCACCGTAGTGGGCAGTGGCAAGTTTCCCCTGTTACGGGAAGTGCAATTGTTGAGAACCGGCGATGGGGAAAGTACGGCAGAACCCTTGCACCACCAATGGATCAAAGTGCGAGGAAATCAACTAGAGATCTTGGAAGTGGAGATTGCCAGTACCAGTGGACCCCTGGCCATCTTACCCCCGGGCAAAACCCTGGTGACCATTGGTCTCAAAAAGCTATAAAAAGTCACCCCATTTCTCTGGAAGGTCCAAAAAGCACCACGACGTGAACCGATCATGCGCGGAGGCAGTTTAACGCGGTACCATACGCCCGTGCTCACCAAGCAAGAGGGCAAAGGCTTGGCCGAAGACTTGATCAAACTGGCGGGACCCCTGATTGTGCAGCAAGCTCAAGCGGGACTGCAAGATATTCAACGAGGAAAGAGTGCGGAGGACACGTGGGCCGATCGAAGTGCCCAACTCAGTCGCGGATTGAAACGCAAAGCCCCCGCCATGGCTTGGACGGCTGGCAAACACAAGGTCAAACGGACCGCCCAAAATACCTATAAAAGAGCCACGCAACGCGTACGGGATATCTTTGGACTGTGAAAAATGGTACGTGTAGGAGGCTTTCTGAAAACGCAAAATCGTATTCGACGGCAACGCGCCCGTGGACGGTTCATTTCGCCGTATCAAGTGGGGGGTACGATCTTTGGCAAGTCGACCATGGCGCGCTATCCCCTGATGTACACGTCCTCCCGCCTGTTGGATCAACACCTACAGCGCAAGATGAAAGGGGGGACGATTTTTGGTAAGTCCACCCGCATGCATAACAATCCTTGGAGGTTCCCATCTGCGTCGCCCCGGATCAACCCCGAACCCTGGAGGGTGAAGCAGGCCCTACGCCGTATGAAAGGGGGCACGATTTTTGGCCCGGGGGATCTCAGAAAGGTGTTGTGGGCCAACCAAGCCAAAGCCAGGAAGCAACGAAGGCGAAAGGGTATAAAAAGAGGACGCCGTTGAACAACGTGGACAGACCGCATCATGTCGCTCAGTCTGTTTGACGTGTCCGATGTGGATTATCGGTACGAAGCCTCTCGGGAGGTGGAGTTTCAACCCGCCTTGACAGGCATCCAACCCATCACCTTCTCCATTCCAGGCTCCGATGATTATTACGATCCCAATTCCCTCCGATTCAAAGTCAAAGTACGCCTGACAGATCCAGCGGCTGGGTACAATGGGTTGGTGGCCAATTTGGCCAACTCCGATGCCAACAATACCAGAAACACCTACTGCGTCAACAATTTCGGTCACACCATCTTTCGAGACATTACCATGAGCATGAATGGCGTCCTCATGACAGAACAGAGCAACACCTACCATTACAGAGCCTACATGGAAACCCTGCTGAATTACAACCGAGAGGAAGGAGCCACCAAGCTAGCCCCTCAAGGATGGGTCAATCAGCTGAATGTGATTGCAGAAATGGGAGCCACAGGAGCCAATTCTGATGTGCCCACTGGCGCGGATTGGAGTGGCAATACAGAGTTGCGAGCCCTGACCAGCCGGTTGCTGGGTGAACATTGGCACACCTTCATCATTCGTCCCCATTTGCCACCCCTCCAGACAGGCAAATTGTTGGTCCCCAATGTCCAGATGGACTTTGAACTCTTCCTCAACCCCAACTCTGTCTACCTGATTGGTACCCCTAACAAAGGCACCTTGGTAGCCAAGAAATTTCCAGCCATCCACAATGACGACATCAAAGTCACCTTGCTGATGAGAAAAGTGACCTTGAATGCCAGCGTCTATGTCAGACTGCAGAAAGAAAGACAGCTGGGCAAACAGATTGCCCGCTACCCCGTCGTACGAAGCGAAATTCGCACGTTTTCCTTCGATGGACGCACTACCCAGTGGGAACAAGACAATGTGTTTGTGGGTCGATTTCCTGATCGAGTGATGGTTGGGTTATTGCATTCCAACACCTTCAATGGAGACCTCACAAGATACCCCTTTGCCTTTGAAAAGTTTGGTGTCACCCAAGTACGACAGACCTTGAATGGAGAAGAATACCCTTACAGAACCCTGCAATTGACTGGAGACCAAGCCTATGAAGATCTGCTGGGCTACGATCGATTTCTACAAGCCATGGGTGCCTACAATGAAGACAAGATCCCTATGCTGCTGCCTAGTGATTGGGGACAAGGCAAGAATTGCACGTTGTTCATGTTCAACAATGTGCCCAGTGGAAAAGCAGATGACCCCCAGTACCGCAACCCCCGTCAATCGGGCAATACGCGACTGGTGATTGATTTTGCCGCTGCAGTGGGTCATAACATCACCGTGTTGGTGTGGAGCGAGTATGAAAACATGTACGAGATCAATCATCTGGGAGGTATAAAGTACAACATCAACGGTTGAGATTGTCTCAGAAGACAGAAGACACCGGTCATGGAGTTTGTGGCGCTCAGTGATACTGTGTTGCGGACCCTGGCCCTGGAGGATCCCACCTTACGGCGCGTGTTTCATGGGGTGTACCCGGCCGACCAGCTCCCCCGATCCCCCGCCATGAGTGTCCGTCAAGCGTACATTGTCAACACCGATCCAGCGGGAGAACCGGGACAGCATTGGTTGGGTCTATGGACAGAAAAGAACAAGTGCGAGATCTTTGACAGTTACGGTCTACCTCTGCACGTGTACACCAACCCGGAGTTGCACCAGTGGTGGGGTCAATGGAAGTACCTGACGCACAGTGACCAGACCCTGCAAGCCCTGGATAGTCAAACCTGTGGCCATTATGCTTTATTTTTCTTGAAAGCCCGCGCGCAAGGACGGTCGTATCAAGAATTTTTAAGTCAATGGAGTTGCGACAATTTAGTGTTGAATGATCAAAAAGTAGCCGAACAGTTGAAACGGGTGATTAAACAGGAATTACAAGATGAAGTCGATGCCCGGCCCGACGGGCAAAAGAATGTGAGCCGCCAGGCCTTTATGAATTGTAATCACTGTGAGTGTTGAAAATAAAAAACCCATAAAACGAGGTGTGTGGTCAAAGAGTGGTCATTGTCTCTCATCATGATTACGCGAGCCGATGTACAGCGTGTTGTGGATGCGTTCATTCTCGAAGAAACCTTGTATTGGTGGTCCAACCCGATTGAGCGGGTCAACACGGTGCGAGGCATCGATGCCTGGGATGGGTATCATTGGTTAGTCGCTCGACAATTGGCGCAAGACCAAGATTGGGTCTCCCTCAAGCACTACATGGACAGTATAGGCGAAACGTATTTAAGAGAGACCATGGAACAACTCATTCAGTCCGAGTCCCCCCGCTTATACCGCGAATATTGGACGGCATGCCCCCTCGCAGACAACGACGACGACAGCGCGCCTCCACCCGACGACCCTGCTTTCGCCAAAACGGGCGGGGTATCATGAGCGTGTTGGCCAAAGCGTATAAAATTGGCGACAAACTGGGACGCGACAAACGGTATAAACGCATGGGTGCCAAAGGGGCCACTGGTCATTATCGACGTCACCCTCGACCGTGGGAATCATGATCCGACAACCCAGTAGTGTGATCATCGCGGGCCCGTCGGGCAGTGGCAAGAGCGAATTGGTGGAACAATGGTTACGGTACCTGAACGTCTTTCAAGTCATACCCCACAAGATTGTGTATGCCTATGATCGCTGGCAACCCCGATTCGATCGTATGCAAAAAAAAAAAGGAATTCAGTTTCATCGCGGGTTACCGGACCCCCGTCATTTGACGCAATGGTTTGGTCGGACGCGCGGAGGGGTGCTGGTCTTGGACGACCTGATGGAAGAAGGGGGACAAGACAAGCGCGTGTTGGATTTGTTCACCGAAGATTCGCATCATCGCAACATCACGGTGCTGTATTTGACGCAAGATTTATTCCCGCCTGGCAAATTTTCCAAGACCATCAATCGCAACGCGCATTACATTGTGGCGTTCAAAAACCCCCGGGATCAAACAGGGATACGGACGATTTTATTGCAAGCCTTTCCGGATCGGTGGCGTCAAGTCTTGCGCCTATTTAAACGCATCACGTCCCGCCCCTTTGGCTATTTGATGTTGGATGTACATCCTGCGTCGGATGATCGCTACCGCCTGTGGAGTCATTTAACGCCTCGAGAAGGCAAGGCGCAAGTCCACACCTTGCGTGCGGATGTCCCTGCCGTTCGAAAACGCACTGCAACGAGAACTCGCCAGGGTCCGTCGACAAAGAGAAGGCGGACAACATACTGAGTTAGCGGCTCGCATGGACACACCGACCCTCTCGCCCGCGGGGGTGGGCTCCCCTTCGGTTCTCCGGGATCTCAGCAGCATGACGGACATGGTGGCCGAATTGTCTCGACCCGTGGATCGTGCCCAATTGGAGCAAGACACTGACGATTTCAATTTGACCTACCCGGTCAATGTAGACGATGCCTTGAATGCGTTCACGCTACCGCCCGTGGCGGGCACTGGCACCGCCCCCGCCACCACGGCACCACCACCACCCACCATCACCACCACCGCCCCCATCACCACCACGGCCACCCAAACCCGTCCCACCACGTCCACCCGAACACGCCCCACGACCAGTCGACCGCGACCCGTCACGTCCACTCGAACACGCCCCGCCACCACCGCCACGACCACCACAGCGCCTTCCCGCCCCTCCACCAGCCGCCGCAGCGCCGGGGCAGGGACCAGGACCACCACCTCGACAGTGACCACCCCCACTGGACGCCCCACCATCGCCGCCAAACAACCGCGACGGCGCCCCAGGGTGCCCTCCCCACCGTCCCCCGATTCGTCCCCTCCGTCCGATGACGAGGATGAAGATGACGATGACGATCGACGGCGGGGATTAAGGCGACGGTTGGATTTGCTCAATGAAGATGCTCAAGAACGGGCTCCAGGTAGACGGATTCGCAACATCACGCACACCAATACAGTCACCACGGTCTACGAAGAGGGTGGTCGTCTCTCGGTACGCCGCACGTCCACCCGAACCTCCAGCCCAAGTCCACCCAGACCACCACGCCGAGGACGGGGCCGTGGCCGTGGACGGGGCCGACGCTCGTGAACAAAGGATATAAAAACAGTGTTTTTCCTCGCACCGTCCTAGTACCATGTGTGGTCGTTGTCGACACGCGATGGCCACTAGACGCAAACGCACCACGACCCGACGACGATCACGTCGACGTAGGATCAAGGGTGGATCGGCACCGTTCTTCGTGGATGTCAAAAAAGGCTTTGAGTTGATGGCGGACAAGAATATGTGGAAGATTCCTTCCAAAGCCGAGATGAAGGCGAACGAACGACAGGTGGCCGGTTACAAACGCCAGTATCGCGCCAGTGGTAGCAAGGACTCGTACGACAAGTGGGTGGTCAAGAAGGGGTATGCCAAAAAAGCTGGATGCAGCTTGATGTGAATGTATAAAAAAGAGGATCGCGGTGTTCAGCTCTCAAACAGGATTCGTCATGGGACCCAAACGCAAACGCAAACGCAGGACGATTCGACGTCGACCACGGCGTGTGACCCATGGTCAAGTGGGGGGTGTCGGGCCCGGCCTGCCTATAGGGATTCTCAAAGCCGGTTATGGGATCACCAAAGCCATCGGGGATCATCAAACCAAGCGTGCCATCAAAATTGGCGAAAAACGTCGACGGGAAGTGGCCTCAGGCAAACGGAAACGCTATGCGGGGGAATCGTTTAGTTGTTCGATCATGTGAAAACGTATAAAAAGACCTTCGTGGGCCTGAACAGGGGTTAGTTGAAAGATGGTCCGTGGACCCAACGGTCGCCGATATCGTTATGTCCCTCGAATACGACGCCGACGACGTGGATTGCAACGTGGAGGCGTGCTCCCCATGTTGGCATTGGCTCTCTCGCCTGGGGCGTTCAAGAAGAAACGGCAGGCGCGCCGACGCTAACGTGACCAAGAAACGAAAAGCCGTCACGTTTGCTTTGGATTGGGACGACCAGTATGAAGCAGCCTTGTGTTCACGGTGTCGACATCGCATGCAAACGCATTATCATGGCGAATTGTGTGGCCGGTGTGGCGCCATTTTTACCATAAATAGACCTTGGTCGTTGCCTGAACTTAAGATTCATCATGGAGTGGCGCATGGAACGTCAAGCCCCGTTCTTAAAAAGTGTCTTACAAGAAGCCAATCAACACAAACGACAAGAATTGTTGCGGATGGCCAATGCGGATCAGATCAATGCCATCAGTGAATTGGTGATGAACACCCTCCGTGGCACGGTGCCCCGTTCCCGACAGACCATCACGTTGCTCAAACCTCACGCCCAGAGTTTACGCGCCATGGCCAAACCCGCCAATTCCGTCAAACGACGACGCGCCATTATGATGGCTCAAAAAGGGGGTGCCCTTTGGCCTGAACTCTACCGATGTTATAAACGTTGCATGCGCTAGACAACACCCCTCAGTTGCACCATGGAACCCGAGATGGTGAGCACCACGGTGGACAACGCCCCGGCTTTTTTACAATTACAAGATCAGTACAAACAAGAATTGGTGGAAGATACCCGCTTGACCAAAGCCGCCGATTTAGCGGCCAAACAACATGTGCTCCTGACCAGCGATGCCCCCGATGCTTGGAAACGGCCTCAACTCAAAGCCGTGAGCCGTCAATTACGCCATTGGACCAAAAAAGTGCGCCAACCGTTTGGGGCTCCGACCGGGGGTGTGAGTGCCGCAGGGGCCACGACCCCGGGCGACGATGATTTTGAGGCAGGCCCGATGCAAGCATGGTTCACGCAATTGGTCAAGGCCACCCAGGGTATAAAACAAGGCACCCCGACTCGTGGACCCAGAAAACCACCTGTCCCGCCCAAACCGAACATCACCCCCAGTGCCAAAAAGAAACTCAAGTTTACGACCCCGTTGAGCAGCGAAGAATTGGCGCACGAGTTGCCCTTTTCGGACACGTACGGCCAAGAACCGTGGGATACCCCCAGTGAACGTGTGGAATCGATCAAGAAAGCGGTCAAGCGCGGGATTCGCAAAAAAGCCGCTGGTGTCGCCAAAAAGAAAGCCGCAAGTGTGGCCAAGAAAGCCTTGGATTGGAAATCGTGGAAAACCCCGTGAAAAATGGGACGCAAACGCCGTGCTGCGCCCCGTTCCCGATCACACATGGTTTAATTAAACTTCATTTTTGTTCTTACAAGTACATGTCCATTTGTTGCAATGCCTCGGCACGAATCGTCTGCACCCTGTCCTCCTCCTCAGGCTCGGACTCGGCCCAGTCTAAGGGCAGCCACGGTAAGGGAAAGGGACGCTCCAAGGCCTCGTCCAACCAATGCCATTCTCGATGCCGAATCGATTCCACCCGCTTCTCGTATCTCTGTTTCTGCAGAGCCTTCCACCCCTCCTCGCCCAACACACGTTTTTTCTCAATGGCTATCTCCCGCCGCCGCGCATTCAATCGCTGCTTGTAAGCCTCGTACGTCCCCTTGTCCTTCATTTTTTGCATCCAGTTTCGCTGACACTGGGCGTTTTTGCGTTTCACCTCGTTCCGCTGCTCCTCGGTCATGGCATGGTAGCGTCGCATCCCCTCCTCGGTTTTTTTGGCCTTCAAGGCCTCGTACTCCCCATTGGCTCTCATACGGGCCATCCGTTCATGGTAGCGTCGACGGTGCACGGCCTTTACGTCCTCAATCCCATTCAGGGCCGCGTACTGGCGCTGTCGATATCGCTTTTGTTGTTGTTTATTTTTCTCAGGGTCCCGCCTTGTCCGGGGCTGGCGCGATTTTGGCATATCCATGCTCTAATTCCAACACTCGGGCAGCACACACGTCTGCTAACGCACGTAACTTTCGGAAGGGATTAGGCGTCTGTCTGTTCCGGGCACGACGGTCCCGTTGCTGCTGCACAATCTTATCGCGGTGTTGATGATAGTATTTGCGGTTCAGCGCCCGCACTTGGGCCAAATGGCCAGCTCGGTACCGGTTACAGGCCAAGCGGTTCAACTCTCGGGCTCTCGCAATCTGTTCCGGGGTCGGAGGCGGTTTGGGTGGTTTGGGGGGTTTGAGCTTTTTCTGGGCCGCCCGCTGCTCACGTTTCCGTGTCGCAATCTCCTCCCTGTGTTTGAGGTACCACCTGTGCTTAGCCTCTTTCACCTTCTCAGGATCTCGATTGGGCATTCTCGAACACAACTGACGTCTGTTCTGGACGATGGCCTATATCTAGGGATCTCTCCACCAATCACCGATCTCGCTCCAGGCTCAGCGGAGACTTGAAAAATCTGTACCCATGGGGGGCACCCCCCTCAATCCTCCTATTGTCCATTCAACCCCTCATTTGACTCTCACCTGACTCTCACCTGAGCCGAGTCCACCAATCCCTGTTCGTGTGATCACGTGTTTTTGGGTCTACAAAAGCCCCTCACCTGACCATCACCTGAGTCCCTTCCACCATTCTCCTGACCCTCATGTGATATCACCTGAGTCCCTTCCACCAATCTCCTGACGCTCATGTGATATCACGTGGTTTTCAGTCTATAAAAGCCAGCGTCTGGCGCGGGAAAAATTCAAATTGTCTCCTCCGTCATGGCGGAGGACCACTGGTATCACTTTAGTGACGAAGACGAAGACGAGGATGCGCTGTTGGACCGAGCGTTTGACCGGTGGGAACAGTTGGGAGGGGCCGCTGCTGCCCGAGGCCCTCTCTTTCAATTCCATATGCAAGCTATTGGCCGACGACGCCGCTGGCGTAACGTGGTGGAGCGGGCGCAATTCAATGCGCAATTGCGTCAATTGAGGGATCCTGGTCCTGGGGACAATATTGGGATGGCATTAACGGAAGCGTTACACCAAGCCATTGAAACGGAACTCGGCCGAGAGCAGCGACCCGCTCATCATTTTGTCAATTTTGCCATTACAGCGCACGGGTTCACCCACGCGTATCAAACCGCCAATTTCACCGTGGGGGAATTTTTACAACGCACTGCTCGTTTGGATGAGATGTTGGCCACCTTGGCGGGAAAATTAAACAGCAATGAAGCCTTCAACCCCGATCGCGGGTTCCAAGTGGATGTGGTGTTTGTCTCCATGCCCGGCCCAGGGTCCGGTCGACATAAACAACGCAATGTGGGACGTTTATGCCTGGATCGAGTCAACAAGAAAAAGAAATGCATCATCCCCATCCGAAACAGAGATACTTTATGTTGTGCTCGTGCCATTGTCACCATGCGAGCCCACTGCCATAAAGATCAAGGCGTGGATGAACTTCGCCTATGGGATAGTTTAAAAAAAGGGTACCCGGTGCAACAACGTCAAGCCCAGGCCCTCCATCAGCAAGCGGGAGTCGCTGAAGGTCCCTGTGGTTTACCCGAGCTTCGCCAATTTCAACACGCGTTGGGGTCTCAATACCAACTCTTGGTCATGACCCGGATGAAACCGTTCTTTTTGATCTTTAAAGGTCCCACCGCCCCTCATCAGCTTCGTTTACTCAAATCCAACGATCATTTTGATGGCTGCACGTCCTTTCCTGCCTTTGTCAACCGCTCTTATTATTGCCTGGACTGTGAACGGGGGTTCAACACCAACGATCGAACCAATCACACTTGTCAAGGAAGACGCTGCTCTGCGTGTGGACGTTTTGATTGTCCGGATTATGTGCGTGGCACCCGCCCCACCGAGTATTGCAGTCTGTGTCACCGCAAGTTTTACGGTGGTCAATGCAAACGTTATCATGAAGTCGATGCCCAATGTCAATCCATCAAAACTTGTCTCAAGTGTCAAGCCCAATACACGGTCGTCCGTAACCAACGTCACCGGTGCGGGTACGCCAAATGCCCCGCGTGTCAGGAATGGCTGCCCATCCAGGACCATAAATGTTACATACAACCCGTGGTGGAACACGAGGAGACTGAACCCACAGAGGAGGGGGGAGGTAGCATGGTGGCGCCACCCCCTCCCCTGTTTGTTTATGCGGATTTTGAAGCCATGCAGAATGCAGAAGGCGTGTTTGTGGCTAATTTGTTGTGTTATTCGTCCAGTGCCGAAACAACCATTCATGTATTGGACGGGGAGGACTGTGCTCTACAATTTTTGCGCGATTTGGATGATCTCACGGACGTTCCAGATTGTGAGGGCGAGCGACCTATTCTCGTGGTGTTTCACAATTTGAAAGGGTTTGATGGCATGTTTATTCTCCATGAACTCTACCAGCAACAACGCGAGGTCGTGGATCAACTGACCGTGTAAGCCAAAGTCCTATCGTTCAGAAGTGGACCTATCAAATTCATTGACTCGCTGTGTTTCTTGCCTATGTCGCTGGCCTCCTTTTCCAGTACCTTTAATTTGACCGAATTAAAGAAGGGGTTCTTTCCCCATTTGTTCAATACCCCCGATCACCAACAGTATGTGGGTCGCATCCCCGATTTGGAGTTTTACGATCCTGACGGCATGATGGTCAAAAAGAAAGACGAACTGACTCGTTGGCACGCCGATCAAGTCCGTCGTCATGTCACGTTCAATTTCAAGCAAGAAATGATTGAGTATTGCAAATCCGATGTGGCTCTATTGAAAGCTGGGTGTGAAGCCTTTCAACAAGAATTTGAACAACAGGCTGGCTTCAACCCCATGGCCAAATGTATCACCATTGCCAGTGCTTGCAATCTGTATTGGCGCAAGCATCATTTGACCCCCGACACCATTGCAGTGGAACCTCTCGGAGGGTGGCGAGGGGCCCAAGTCAATCAATCCCTCAAAGCCCTCCAATGGCTCTATTACCAAGAACATCTCCTTCCCAAAGAGGGGGCCAGTGCTGATCGCATACGTCACGCTCGTAACGGGGGCGAACAGTCGGTCCGAACCAGCGTCGACAGTCATTTCGTCGATGGCTACGATCCTGTGACTCGCACCGTCTACGAGTTCCACGGATGTCTCTACCATGGCTGTCCCCGTTGTTATCCCGCGAGAAACGCCAAACATTATGCCACACCGGATCGAACTGTGGAGGAACTCTATCAAGCCACGCTCTCCAAACGCATGGCTCTGCTCCAAGCAGGCTATACGGTGATCGAAATGTGGGAATGCGAATGGGACAAATTAGTGGACACCGATGAAGTCGTCCAATGTTTTCTGTCTTCCTTCGATTTGGTGGCACCCCTGGAACCCCGTCAAGCCTTCTTTGGGGGTCGAACCGGTGCCGTGGCTCTGCATGCTGTGGCTGGAGAGGACGAGGAAATACGCTATGTGGATGTGACCTCCCTGTACCCGTGGGTGAATAAGAACTGTCCCTACCCTATTGGGCATCCGCGGATCATCACGCAGCCCGCTGACCAGTCCCTGGAATCCTATTTTGGTGTAGCCACTGTGGACATTCTTCCTCCCGCTGGTTTGTTCCACCCTGTTCTGCCCGTGCGTAGCGGCAACAAGCTCACGTTTCCTCTCTGTCGTGCCTGTGTCCAGACCGAGCAGGCCCAACCCATGTTGACCCGAACCCGCTATTGCCCTCATTCCGATGCGGATCGCACGCTACGCGGCACCTGGTGCACGCCCGAATTGGTCAAAGCCGTCGAAAAGGGGTACACGCTGATCAAGATCCACGAAGTCTGGCATTTCCCTCCCGAGCAACGCCAAACGGGTCTTTTTGCTGATTACGTGAACACGTGGCTCAAGTTGAAACAGGAATCCGCGGGGTGGCCCGGCTGGTGTCAGACCCTTGAGCAGAAACGAGACTACATTCTTCGTTACCAGGAACGGGAAGGCATCCGACTGGATATTGCCAGTATTGCCAAAAATCCCGGTCGGAAAGCCACCGCCAAGCTCATGCTGAACAGCTTCTGGGGCAAATTCGGGGAGCGGATCAACAAACCCACCACCGTCACTGTCCAAAACCCCGCCCATTTGTTCAATCTCATCTCTGATGCTGCCCTCGATCTCAGCACGCTCCGCCTCTGTACCGACGATATCCTGGAAGCTGTCTACACCAGTGTCCAAGACAATGCTGTCAAAGGCACCAAGACCAACATTTTTGTGGCAGCTTTCACCACCTGTCATGCTCGATTGAAGCTCTACGAGTCCCTGGACACCCTTCAACAGCAAGTCCTCTATTATGACACAGACAGCGTGGTGTACAAGTGGCGTCCCGGTCAACCCAGCATTGCCACCGGGGATTTTTTGGGGGACATGACCGACGAATTGGACGGAGACGTCATCACCGAGTTTGTTTCGGGGGGCGCCAAGAATTATGGGTACCAGACGCGTGGAGGCAAAGTGGTGTGCAAGGTACGCGGTTTCACCTTAAACGTCCGCGGGTCGGCCATTCTCAATTTTCAGACCATGAAAGAGAACATTCTCTCAGAATTGGACTCACCCCAGGACTCTCGCCGAAATTTGAACATCACCAACCCTTATTATTTCAAACGGGATTTGGAACAGAAACAAATTCAAGTGGTTCCGCGCGTGAAGCAGTATGGGTTGGCGTTTGACAAGCGCGTCATTGATGTCGCCACCCGATCCAGTTATCCCTATGGCTACGAGAGAATTGGACATGAACTCGACCTTCTATTAGATTTGTAATGGGCGTGATGTCAATTGGGCGTCACATACGTCCCGCTTGTACCCAGGGCTTCACGCGGTCATTAAAACTATGTAAACAATGTAGATTCAACCTTTGTGTGTGTGTGTTCTTTATTCCATGGGGTCACGTGGACAAACACAATGGGTTGTGACGTCAATAAGTCACATGGGCGAAATGCGCGATTCTGATTGGTCGAGACCAAATCTGCTGCGCTCTGATTGGTTACCGATTATTGTAGCCTCTATGACTACTCACATTATATACCATTAACAAAGCAATCAATGCGAGAAACATTTCAGAGCCAAAGTCAAATCTCTCACAAGTCACGGTTAGATCTCATCCATGCATGTTGCGTTGAAACTCTTTCGTTCATCTTCCCATCTTCAGTGCACACCTCTAAGTTTCCTTTCACTTTGACAACCTATCAATTTACTGCAGCTGCTTATAGGAAGACGTAATTTTCTTCACCGCGGAAGAAATTGTAGAAAATGGTGTTCTGTTAGACTGTCTTGGAATTTTCCAGCAGACCTTTCGGCTTTTAGTTGTCCCTTGTTTTAAAAGAAATAATGGTACCTGAAAGGTCCTTTAACTTGCCTGCATCTAAATGTCTTTAAAGGTACATTACAACGACCAGGTAACTCTTCTTAAGTTTATCATTACCTTCAATATCACCATTGTTGCCTCGGTCGCCTCGGGCATCAGTCCTCTCAACCAGCCCATTTACATCATTTCCCCTACGTTTTAGCTCCTCAAACTGATTCCGTTTGAGAGTGATGCCTTTTTCTACATATACCGCACTCATGTTGAATACTACTTAAAACCTATTGTCGAATAAATATGGTAGAATTAGGCGGCGTTCAGAGTTGGTGTTCGGGCACTGTGACTGAGCACGGTACTCTCGGGGCAGTAATGTGAGATTACAGTCTTTGTTCATATACCCAAGCTAAGAATTCGGCCAGGGTGCTAGTGCCCACGGTGTACGAGGTCGTGACCTAGTTCTCGGGAACTAATGGGCACCGGGTCCACATCTTTTCTTTGGCTCCGAGACAATGTACTGTTTTGTATCCTCTTCTACACTCCTTTTCCAATGACGTCTGACAGGGCGAGACTGAGCAAATATGGGCGAAACTGAGCAAATATTTACACAGTGATATAGGGTACGCAAGGTCTGAACAATGCCATTTTGGGCCGGTAGCTCAGCCCAATCTAGTTCTCGGTACCAAGTTTGAACAGCCCCTTATTCATTGAACTTAATAATTAACCGCATATAAAATTTATTGCTGAAATATCTGAGACAGAAAAAAGTTTTTCTAGAAACGAATATCCTAGGAGAGGAGGAAAATAGAAAAAAGAATTAATCCTAAATGTGTGTACTCACTTCAAACCAAACCAACAAACACTTTACCAAACATGCATTTCTCTTCATACCAACCTCCAGGATAGAAGAAAGAATTTATATAGGGCAGTGTTCCACAGTTACTAAGAACTATCTCCTCTGAGGAAACATTTGAAAAGTATATAAACAATCCAATCGAAATTCAAAGTGAAGTTTCATCCCAATGCGAGTCGTGTATCATATACAATCTATCATTGATGATTTTTGCCCCCCTCTCTTTCCAGATTGCGTCTTCCCTCTTCCCTATTTTGAAGGTTTTTACTTCATCCTCCCTCTTATTATTTGGTCTTTTCTCTTTTTCCTTTAACATAAGATTTAAAGTCACGACCAGCGGATTTAAACTAAATAAATATTACAATTATAACAAAACGGATTCCTCAATTATGTTCAAATTAATGCTTTATAGCTTTGGAAAACACGGCCGTTTATACTGGGACGCAGTCATTTAATGTATTTACATTCGGCGGAGCTAAACGTAGTGGCAGTGACAGAGAATGTAAATACTTTCCTATTGGTATGAACGCACGTGAGCCGCTATGGCGTTAATTGACTCTATTGTTGTAAGGTATATAAGGTTTTGACAGTTGTAATGTATTCATCTCAGCTCTCGAACTATCAAATTTTATTTTTATACCTTACTTTATTCATCTATCGATTGATTTTTTACCTTTAACCCCCAGAGGTTGTGCGACCGCATCGGTTGGGGAATACGTTCCCAATTTTTTCCCATTGGGTTTTTTGGGTTTTCGTATCAGGCGGCGCACGTGAATAGTTTAGCCTGAGTGACTTTATCTAGGAATATTTGTTTACCATTCTTTAGTTATGATGTTGAACTTTGTATGTTATTTGGACGGCATTAAACACTCAGGCTCCATAGTTCGAGCTGCACACCCATTCCCGTCTCTTAGTCGTGAATATAAATAGGAAGGCATGAACTGTGAAATAACCGCGCAGACTTGTCAACCCCCCTTGCAGACGATAACAGTAACGCCGAAAGACTCTAAAGTGACTCTAAAATGCTCGATTAAGACTGGTGGAAATGTGCAAGATTTGACCTGGCAGGGCGTTGAAGAAACCCCCGGGCCAGTAAAGGTCTATCTTACTACAAAACTATTCGACGGATGTAAATCAGTCACGTGGATGTTTTTCTATAAAGTACGCTAGTGAACATTTTCTCCTTTTTCCTCTTTTGTAATTCATGCTTTACATAAAAACATCATGATGGGTAATTTTTTGTCTTTTTTTTAGATATTGTATTATTAATTATCCCTGAAGACCATGTAGGTGGCTGACGGAGATTTAATTGCATGGTAACGGCAGCCCTTACGGTTAGAGTAATATCATAAAGCGGTTGAAGTTTCGTCCGGCTGAATCACCTTCAACGTTAACAAACGCACTTTACTGAGTTCCTAATTTAAAATCAACATATGAACTGCAGTAAAGCATTAACGAGTTTGTTTAGGAAAGTGTCACTTAAAAGAGAGAGATCAGTGTATCTTAAAACTAACTGAGTGGATGACTTATCAGCTTGGAAAGTAAGACGAAAAATTGCTTTTCAGTTCCAGTTCAGAGAGTATTTAAGACAAGTTCTCCAGTGGATTACTCTCCTGATACGACGCTAATGGAACTTCAGTGTGTCTTTGAGGGACGGCCTCGTCCTCGTGTTGCTCGGTACAATCCAGATAGTAAACTAATCATCAACGGATCTGAAAGCTTTTATCTCTACGAGCAGCTGTTTGGAGAGGACGTCTTATCTTCAGTTCTTCGAAATCCTAATATCCAAGAAAAACACGCAGGGGCTTATAACTGCATAGGAATGAACAACATTACTGGATGGTCGAGTGAAAACACTGGGATAATTGAAATGCGTTATCGTTGTAAGTGATCTGATTACTTTAAATAAAGCCACTAATTAATAAACCGGGGTGAGTAAAACTCTTACGTAGACCCCTTTTTTCAATCGGGGCCGGGTTGTTCACCGGGTTAGAGCAAAATTTGATTTTAGATGTTAAAGCTTAGAAAGCAAAGTTTTTTTCTACAATTTGATGAATGGATGCTCTAAAAACTAGGGAAACCTTATCTGTGAAAGTGCTTTTAAACAGAGGAAATATCAGCCGTTGGCTCTAATCGGCCTTCGAACAACTAGATCCAGGTTCATAAATGGGTACCAGAAACATAACGTTGGGGTTGTCCTGTTGCAATGAACAGACATCCCATCCAGATGGAATTAAATATTGGGTGCTTCATGTTTTAAAAACCAGCTTCTGACTTCCACCAACACGAGACATCCAGAGTGAAATGATTTGAAAGGATAAGCCAGTCGGTCACCTGAGGCAGATGTATCCTAGCAACATCAATGATATACTTGCCAAATACTATTACGTGTTCTAGGTAAGAGCGATTGTCCGGCCAGATACGAAAAATCACTAAACAAAACTACCCTTAAAAAAGTGGACAAAAATGTGTGGAAACTATTCCCCTAGGAATGCAGTGACACGAAGCCTGAGCAGCATTGGGGGTTAGTTTGGTCCCTACTGTCATGCAAATGAGGTGTATTGTTTGGGAGCCCTCTGATTGGTTCCGTTGGGGAACAATGGTTCGGAAATCGGAAGTCATCGGAAATGGTCGGAAGTCGTCGGAGAAGTTCGGCAGTCGGAAGTCTACGGAAATGGTCGGAAGTCGTCGGAGAAGTTCGGAAGTCGGAAGTCTACGGAAATGGTCGGAAGTCGTCGGAGAAGTTCGGCAGGCGGAAGTCGTCGGAGCATAAAGGAAGGACATTTGAGTTGTTATTATACACCAGTCAAACGTGAACTTATATGTGTAAACGAAGAAGTCAACCCAGACGTGTGGGACTGTCCCCTGCACAGTGCGCATGGGCAAAGCAGAACGCATGCGTAGAAGAAAACATGGGGTAAAAACATTTTAAAACGGATCGGAAATTTAAAAGAAAAAGAGGAAATCATGGGTACGATTTAAATACAGTATGGTACCGAAGGGTATAAGACTTACATGGCAAGAGAAAAGAAGGAAAAGATTGTAAGTGAAAGGATAATTAAATATTCAAAATCAGTCAAGTGAAAGAAGGACTAGAGGTGTGTTTGCTTGCTTAGAAAGAATATGAAGAGAAAAAAAGTCACGGACACAAGAAAAGGAATAGTAGACACAGTCAAAGAAAACAAAAAACAGAGTAGAAATGTCGTGTTAGTAAGAAACGTGATAACAGTAAAAGCGGGAGCATTAAATATTCAAAATCGGTCAAGTCAAGGAGTCGTGACATTTGTCATGTCCTCCGTATACGTCATCATCGTTTCATCGTTGTTGCATCGTGGTTGCCTCGTAAAGCAGTCGGAAGAGAACAAGGTATAATTAAATATGCAAAATCAGTCAAGTGAAATAAGGACTAGAGATGTGTTTTGTGGCTTAGAAAAAAGGACAACAGAAAAAAGGCAGAGAAATAAGAAAGCATGTATAAGAAACAGGAAACGAAAATAAAAAACAGAGTAGAAACATAAATGTAGGAAGTTTCGCGACTAGGGTAAGATTGCGAAATGCTGTCAAACAAAGGAGAAGAATAATGAACCAGCGTGAGTCATTAAATATACAAAATCAGTCAACTGAAGGAACCGTGACATGTGGCATGTCCTACCGAAAAGCAACGCAAAGAGAGAAAAAAGGCAGGGAAAGAAAAAATCAAATAGAGAAAGAGGAAACGAAAATATAAAACAAGTGTGTAGAAAGTAGAAACATGAATTTAGGAAGAAAACGTGCTTAGGCTAAGATTGCGAAATGGTGTAAAACAATAGGGAACATGTGCGATATGGAAAGGGTAAGGGTGTGGTAGGAGCACATGGAACAAGGCGAACAAATCAGAACGATGGAGAACCCAAGGGAAAACGAAAGGAACCAATGATCGAGTAAAAGTGTGTTTTATGTATAGCAAGGTAGCTAAAACGAAGCGTCACTTCGCATAAGGCTGCTCCTTGAGTAAGTTGTTTTCGGTAGCTGTTGAGATTCGTCAAAAATTGTCTACGATGGCACGTTCGTTTTCGCCATTAAAACCACTTCCGCAGCTGAACTTCCGAGAACCTCGTGAACCCTCAAGTCCTGGTACTTTACAGCAGCTCGCGCTAAACGCTGTACAGAACCCCGGCGAGACAGCCCGCCAGTTCCTGCCGCCCTGGCACAGCGTGAGGAGAGAACTGGAAGAGAAAGAATTCACAGACAACAGAAAAAAATGGCAACAAGAACACGCCAAAAAATTCAGGTATGTGATGCAAGAATTTAAGGAGGTAGAAGATTTGAACTGGACATGGAGTTTGTTTCCTAGCCACGTGGCGCTGTTAGTACGCTTAGGAATGTAAAGCTATTGAAAAAAAAAAGTGCACTGGTCGCTTACAGTAATGTTTGGTTTGCAATTATAGAAAGACGTTTACCCACATTAACTGGATTTTTGTACGCGATTATCTCATTCGCTGTGCCTTGATTCGAGCCGCGTCGTTGGAGGATGCGAATTTATAAAGCGTTACAAATTCTGTTGGAGGGTGCAAATGTGTAAAGTGTAAAGTGGGTTAAGTACTGAAATTTTGTTTTGTTTGTTCATAGAAAAACCCTCATGAATCTTAGATTGTTAAGAGATTTGGACCTACCACTATTTATGAAAATATTTCTTGTCAATTATCCACTATAGAACTACGCTAAAATTAATAGAAGCCTACAGAGACACGGACAAAGAACGAT
Source organism: Porites lobata (assembly GCA_942486035.1). Taxonomy (NCBI): domain Eukaryota; kingdom Metazoa; phylum Cnidaria; class Anthozoa; order Scleractinia; family Poritidae; genus Porites; species Porites lobata. The sequence goes on from CALNXK010000384.1 coordinate 184,981, forward strand.
GGCCAGTCTATATTTTTTGTGGCTTCGTGAACACCTGCATGGAAACCTTTGCATCGTGGAAAAAACCTGAAAACTTTTTCCTGTATATTCAGTTATATGTAAATTTTGTAAACTAAATGTAAGAAGTTGATTGCTTTGTTTTAGACATGTTCTTAACCTTTTTGAAACTTGTGCTTGATGTTTCTTGGTCACATTCATTCACAAAGTGGTTTCTCAATCTTATTTAGGGCATCCTGTGAAAGGATAGAAATGTGTAAAGATTTAAATTGGTCTGCAAGTTTAATTGTTTTATGGTTGTCAATGTAGTGTTTCGTTTTATTTTTATTGTAGACGCGTTGTCCAGGAACTAAGACATTGGAAAAAAACAATGTATTGCCCCTTTAGTAGTTGGTTGACCTTTTCCGATTGCGGACAATGTGAACGCATTTTTAAACTGAATTTAACACTAGACGGGTTAAGAATGGCATGGAAAGGACAACACATTAACTGGCAGAAAGAAAGTGATTGTATAATAAATTGTATTCTAGACCCGTAGGTTTTTCAGTGGAAGAACTCTGTTAATGAAAGTGACTTTCTCCTTTATCTTTTCTAGAAAATCCCTTTGTCAAATCAAATGTGCCCCCTGTTGCCCTTTCACTCTTTGGGCGTATACCGACGTAAAATGTCACTGCGATTGCAGATAAGGGGTGTTTAACCTTCTGATTGATGACTGGATTAAATTTCAAAGCTATGATAATGAGTTTGACCCTATTGAAGCCAATAGGCAATTTATTAGAGTGTACAGTGCTATTCCTGATAGAGATGTGTTATTTCAAAACCTTGACGAGTATCCCGAAGAATTACTTGAACGGTTAAACAGGAGGTTTCCCGAAGTGCATTAAACTTGTAAAACGCTGTTGCTTTTATATATTTCCAGAACGACCTTAGAAGAATTAAAACACAGACAATTGTGCCAATTTACGCTTTGGAAAAACACAGCAGACGATGAATTGTGTACACATTGTGTACGCATCGTGAGTTTAAAACTATGTATGGACGACATCACAGATTCTGGGTATTGGAAATATATGAACGCAACACCGTTCCAAAAAGCTCAGATGCAACTAAAATGTTTTGTCATGTATCCGCGTGTATTTGAAGAATTTTAGGCAAGTCACAGTCGGTGGCTTATACGTCCTATTTGTAATGTAAGGTCGTGAATAAAGAAAGCACATTGCAAAAAAAAAATAAATAAATAAATTAAAAAAAAGATATGATAATGATTTTGACCCTATTGAAGCCAATAGGCAATTTATTAGAGTGTACAGTGCTATTCCTGACAGAGATGTGTTATTTCAAAACCCTGACGAGTATCCCGAAGAATTACTTGAACGGTTAAACAGGAGGTTTCCCGAAGTGCATTAAACTTGTAAAACGCTGTTGCTTTTATATATTTCCAGAACGACCTTAGAAGAATTAAAACACAGACAATTGTGCCAATTTACGCTTTGGAAAAACACAGCAGACGATGAATTGTGTACACATTGTGTACGCATCGTGAGTTTAAAACTATGTATGGACGACATCACAGATTCTGGGTATTGGAAATATATGAACGCAACACCGTTCCAAAAAGCTCAGATGCAACTAAAATGTTTTGTCATGTATCCGCGTGTATTTGAAGAATTTTAGGCAAGTCACAGTCGGTGGCTTATACGTCCTATTTGTAATGTAAGGTCGTGAATAAAGAAAGCACATTGCAAAAAAAAAAAAAAAACAGTGAAAAGTTATTGACTAGGGAGAAAGCAAAAACAACATGAAATAAATGTTGTAGGGAAAAAGCGGGAAAATAGCTTGAAGCGGGAAAAACAGCTACAATGAATATTGAAAACGTGCAGTTTATCACGAATAAAAAATCCAAGGACAAACGCCGTGACCTTCTGTGCCCTAGGAAAACGTGCACACTAGCACGACTTCAAATCTAGGAAAAACAATAGCAACATAGCGGATTAATGACCTGAATAGAAACGAAGATTGCGTTTTAATTGAGTTCAACAAGATGGCACAGTAATTACTTTAAAACAAAAGGAACAGAAGTTAAGTGCAAGATTGAAGGAAACGAAACGTGACTTAAAGTAAGAGATTATGTAGAAAAACGTGAGAAAATAGAAGACGTGCAGGGTAGCACGTCCGCGAAATGACTAGGCAAGATAAAAAACGTCATAGAACTTTCCTAGCTTAGCGAAATGAACATCGTGTGACGTCAATGCTGTACGCTCGGGTGAGTTGTATGCAAATTCTGCTCAAAGGTCAAAGCTCTTGTGGACATAAATTGCGCCCAGTGAGCGATAGCTGTTCATTCAGCGAAAAGCAGTTGCGGTTGATAGGTGATCAAATCGACAAGAATGAATCATCAAGCGTTTGACAGCGAGATTGACGGTAAGTAATTGGTTGTAACAAGAGTTATTTGAAAACTGTGATGCCTCATTGCTTTGAGTTAATGTAATTTAATTTATTCCACTTTCACTGCAAAAAGAACTTGGCTAAATTACATAAGAGAACAATTAACTACGTACTAGGAAAAAACTATTGCAGTGGGGTAGGACTAGAAGGGAACATAAGAACCATTCGAGTTAGTCCACCCAAAAACTACAACAGACACTTAAATAAAGAAAAAAGAAAACATTAAAATTATATCTTAAATGTAAAAAAAAAAACTATAATTGATAATATGTCATATCCTAGATTAATCTAATCAGAAAATAATTGTTACATCGATTACTACATCCAAGTGGCATGCGGGTAGTCAGGGTCGAAGCTCTTCTTTGTTTTTAAAATAATGATAGGCTTAAATTAGAGGTCCTGAGTTTATCAGGCAGGTTGTTCCATAAATATGGTAATCTATTGAAAAAGTGCCTTTGAATAATTCGGTACTGACGTTGTTAATCTTGAACTTATTACTAGAATATGACCTTAATCTTTTATCTGTGAAAAATTCAAAATATCTTTCAACTGAATAGGTATAGTAACCACACTTCAGTTTATAAATGTTGTTATGTTTTTAACTTCTCTTTGGTACACCAATGGGAGAAGACTGAGCTGCTGAAGGCGTTCATTGTAAGTTGAACTAGATAGGAGAAGACGCGTAGCACGTCGTTGGACACCCTCAATAAGCTTTTAAGAGATAACCACGTCGCCCCATAGTAAGTGTTAAAGACTATGGGGAAAAGTCAACGGTAGCGAACCGTCTTGAAGGGTGGCGAGCTAAAATAGACGAGACTGAAGGGATAACCACCTCGCCCCATTGGCTGTTACAAAGACTAGTGGGAATATGCAACGGGGCGAACTGTCTTGAAGGGTGGTGAGTTAAAATAGACGAGACTGAAGGGATAACCACCTCGCCCCATTGGCTGTTACAAAGACTAGTGGGAATATGCAACGGGGCGAACTGTCTTGAAGGGTGGTGAGCTAAAATAGATGAGACTGAAGGGATGACCACCTCGCCCCATTGGCTGTTACAAAGACTAGTGGGAATATGCAACGGGGCGAACTGTCTTGAAGGGTGGTGAGCTAAAATAGACGAGACTGAAGGGATGACCACCTCGCCCCATTGGCTGTTACAAAGACTAGTGGGAATATGCAACGGGGCGAACTGTCTTGAAGGGTGGTGAGCTAAAATAGACGAGACTGAAGGGATAACCACCTCGCCCCATTGGCTGTTACAAAGACTAGTGGGAATATGCAACGGGGCGAACTGTCTTGAAGGGTGGTGAACTAAAATAGACGAGACTGAAGGGATGACCACCTCGCCCCATTGGCTGTTACAAAGACTAGTGGGAATATGCAACGGGGCGAACTGTCTTGAAGGGTGGTGAGCTAAAATAGACGAGACTGAAGGGATAACCACCTCGCCCCATTGGCTGTTACAAAGACTAGTGGGAATATCAACTGTAGCGAACTGTCTTGAAGGGATTGCGACATGAACTTTGCGTTAAATTATATTTTTTAGATCTTCTTGAAGAAGACAGTGATGTCCTGTTAGCCGCAGCCCGTAGATTCGACCAAATGGGAGGGAATCCCATTTTTCGTGCCATATTTACAGCAGTCGGGAGAAACAGGTCCTTTCGTAGTATAGTAGAACAGAGAAGATTTCGTTTAACGTTTCAGCAATTGAGAACTGCGGGCGACAACGAACTACTCGGGGAAGCCATTACAGAAGCTATTAGACAAGGTTTACAGCGAGTGGTAACCCAGGAACAAATCAATCCTGCCGATTACTCGTTACTGGTGGCCATTCATTCCAATTCATTTACTCATGTCTGGAGTCAATCTGCCCGTCATGTACCTTTAAACGAGTGGCTAAGTAATCAAGACTACGCTCGCGCCTTTTTAGAAGATTTAGCGCGGAAATTAAATTCAGCGGAAGTCGTGGATCCAGAAAGAGATGGTTTCTTTGTGGAACTCACATTTGTGAAAAGGCTGGGACGTGGTGGAGCTTTCAAACGAAACAACCCTGGACGAATTGCCTGGGAAAAGATCGCAAAGAAAAAGAAATGTATCATAAGAATCCAAAACAAAGATGACTTGTGTTGCGCAAAAGCAATCATCACCATGAAAGAAAGAGTGGATAAGGGGTCCCATTACCAAAATCTGAGACGTGGAAGACCGATTCAAGAACGTTGGGCCCGTCTCCTCCATCAAGAAGCGGGTGTTCCCGAAGGCCCCTGCGGGTTCGAGGAATTGCAAAAATTCCAAGATTACCTCGGACCACAGGGGTACCAACTCATCGTGGTTGAACCCTCAAAATGTTTAATCGTTTTTAAAGATGCACAGTATAATCAGGCCCCGCATGTCATTGGTCTTGTAAAACATCAAGGATATTTCGATGGACTCAGAAGTATTCCTGCCCTTATGAATCGATCCTATTATTGTCGTCTTTGCGATAGAGGTTTCAATACACAGGACGCCCAACATCATAATTGCGAAGGGCAGAACTGTAATTCGTGTACTAGAACCAACAAAACGTGTCCTAATTTTGCTACCTGGATCAAACCCACCCTTTATTGTCCAGACTGTAACGTCATGTTTTACGGACAAAACTGTTTTGAGGCTCATAAAGCCAAAGGTCCCAAGAGAACAGATCAAAGTGTGTGTGATTCATGGAAGAAATGTCCTCTCTGTTGTGCCCACTACCCCTTCAATCCTAAAAAGCCGCACAAATGCTATCACGTGTGTTGTACCAATTGCGGCGAATTTAAACACGTGAACCATCGTTGTTATATTCAACCCATTATTGAAAAAGAACCACAAGAACAAGAGTTACAAGACCCCTTGGAAGAACCGTTACAATGGCAATGTGAGGATGATGATAACGAGAACGAAAACAGTGGCCCCCCACCACGCCCTATCTTAGTCTTTGCCGATATCGAATGTGCTCTATCAGAAGACCGTGTGTTCGTCCCCAATCTTATTTGCTGGTCGAGTGAGGAAGATGCTGACGAGGTACATCATTCAGACTCCATGGAAGAAGTTTTGGAAGTCTTGCAAGCCCTCACAGAAGTGGAGACCGATGCCAGGGGGCGCAAAGTCATTACCTTTTTCCATAACTTGAGGGGGTTTGACGGCAATTTTATTTTAGAAGCCCTCTACGAGCAAGGTCGGGCCGTGGAAAGGCCATTAACCGTGGGCGCTAAAATTTTGTATTTTGAAAGCGGCGATCTCATCTTTAAGGACAGTCTCAACTTCTTTGCCATGCCACTCGAAAAATTTCCTGCTACGTTCAACCTGACGGAACTGCACAAGGGTTGGTTTCCCCATGCCTTCAACAAATAATGCAACTTTTCTTATGTTGGTCCATTTCCCCCCAAAGAAGATTATGATCCAGACAGCATGGACAGTAAGAAACGAGAAAAATTTCTTACGTGGTACAACCAGCAAGTGTCCTCCAACGCCATCTTTAACTTCCAAGAAGAGCTGCTGAAATATTGTGAGAGTGATGTTGCATTATTAAAAGAAGGTTGTTTGAAATTTGTCAAAGAATTCGAAGAAATTGCTGGCTTTAATCCTCTCATTCAATCCATTACCATTGCTGCTGCCTGCAACTACTTTTGGCGTAAGGAAAAGCTAGAAGAGGATCTCATTGCCTTAGAACCAAATGGCGGGTGGCATGGCAACCATATTAATCAAAGTCAAATTGCCTTGGAGTGGTTGTACTTCCAGGACCATCAGAGAGGTGGTATGGGGCGTGTTCGCCACGTGAGGAACGGGGGTGAGGTGCAAGTGCTTACACCCGCGGAAAGTTATTATGTCGATGGTTTTGATGAAGAAACAAACACCGTCTTTGAATTTTACGGGTGCTTCTATCACGGCTGTCCCCGCTGTTTCAAATCAGGCCGACATGCCAAAAACAACTGCCACAAAGACCGCACCATTGATGAAGTCTACGACGCCACCCTCAAGAAAGCCGCCATGCTGCGCCAAGCAGGGTATACACTTGTAGAATGCTGGGAATGTGAGTTTAATGAGGAAAAGAAGATCAACCCCCAATTGAAAGCATTTTTAGACACCCTGGAAATGGTACCACCCCTCAACCCTCGTGAAGCCTTTTATGGAGGACGAACCGGGGCGGTGACCTTGCATTGCAAAGTAGAAGAGCCTGACCTCATTAAATATGCAGACGTAACCTCCCTTTACCCCTGGGTAAACAAATACAAGGAATATCCCGTCCGTTTTCCTCTCATTTATACCAACACCAGGGATCAGGACATCCACCATTATTTTGGCATTGCCCAAGTGGATATATTGCCCCCGGAATTGCTCTATCATCCCGTGTTACCCTACCGAGCAGGGAATAAGCTAACGTTCCCCCTCTGCCGTGCCTGTGTGGAGCAAGAACAGCAAAAGCCATGGCTGGAACGAACTAATATCTGCCCTCACACCGATGCTGAACGCATGCTCCGAGGGACGTGGGCCACAATCGAATTACAGAAAGCCGTGGAGAAAGGGTACAAGATATTAAAAATTCATGAAGTATGGCATTTCCAGGAAGAAGACAGACGGGTGGGGTTGTTTGCTGACTACGTGAACACGTGGCTCAAAATAAAGCAGGAATCTGCAGGCTGGCCGGAGGAGTGTAGGTCCAGGGAAGAGAAGCAAGCCTACATTCGCGATTACTACGAGAAAGAGGGCATTCACCTGGAGCACGTGGCCAAAAATCCAGGCCGAAAACAAGTGGCGAAACTTATGCTCAACAGGTAATGAATTGTTCAAAAACACTGCAAATAACAAATTTAAATTGCAGACAAAGTCTGCAATTAACAAACACTCTTTTGAAAAAACAGCAAGCTCCCGTTTGACACAAAATTAGAAGGAGATGTATGAAAAAGTAGCAGACAAAGTCTGCTTGGTAACTACCTTAAAATGCAGACAAAGTCTGCATATTAACATCCCTCATTCATTTGTTTGTTTATTTTGTTTTGCTAGCTTTTGGGGGAAATTTGGTGAGAGGAACAACAAGCCCCAAACCCACGTGATTCAGAGTGCCCACCAGTTGTACTGTCTTCTCAACGACCCCTTGTATCACATCAGTAGCGTTCGGATTTGCACCGAAGATGTCATGGAAGTAGTAACCACTCGAGCAGAGGAAGAAGCAGAGCAAAATCTGAAGACGAATATGTTTATAGCTATCTACACCACGGCTCATGCGCGTTTAAAATTGTATTCAGCCTTAGAAACCTTGCAAGAAAGAGTGTTATATTATGACACTGATTCAGTGATTTACAAATGGCGCCCCGGGCAGGGAGAAATTCCCCTGGGTGTTTTTTTGGGGGATTTTACGGACGAAGTAGAAGGGGACCCTATTATTGAATTTGCGAGTGGTGGGGCGAAAAATTATGGGTATGAAACCAGGGGCGGGAAAGTTGAATGTAAAGTCAGAGGGTTTTCTCTGAACTACAGAAATAAGTTGCTTTTAAATTTTTATGCTTTACGTGATAACATTTTAAAAGAGTTGGATGACCCCCAAGAGGAAAGGCGAAATATCACGTTGGTCGATAAGAATTTCTTTGACCGTGACCAAACCAACAAAAGAATTCGATTGATTGAAAGGGAGAAAAAGTATGGGTTGGTGTTCGATAAACGAGTGGTCGATAGGGCCACTCGAAAGTCCTATCCCTATGGATACGCTCGCATCGGAAGCGAGGTGGACATGCTATCAGAGCTATAAATAGCGTTTTTTCTTTTTGAAGCTTTGTACATAGGCTAAGTGTGTTTAGCGTTGGTTTTTGGGCGCCATTGTCGAAGTGTTGTAACATTAAATCGATAGCGAGGTTTAATGTAGAAATAAACTAAGTTCGAGATGCATTCTCTGTGTGATGTTATTGTTGTTGTTGGGTCAGGGTATAAATAGAGGGTGGACACCCAAGATGGAGCCCCCACTGAGAAGACATTGAAATCACCCTCAAAGAATTGGATGGCAGTCTGGTCAAGTTTCAATCGGAAAGTTAAAGTGTGCTCATGTTACAGTTTAGACAATATTAACACGAGACAGAGACATTGTGTGCACACGTTTTGTTTATTGACACACGCAGATTACAATTTGAGTTTTTTCTTGGCTTGCATGATTTTCTTGACGACTTTCTCGGTCATGGTATTTTTCCCGGGTAAACGATCAATGGCTTTGATCATGACGTCATCCGCTTTCCATTTATCTTGCAAATTCTTGGCTTTGCTATAGGCAATGTCATGATCCAAGGCAATTCGGTCTTATCTGTTTTTTGGCTTGTCCACGCGTTTCAAACGTTTGGCCAGTTTCGTGCAAGGGCCAGCATAATTATAGCCACCAGGAATGTGAAACTCCATGACTGTTTTCTCAATGGCTTTTTGAAAATCAAATTTCCCCCCTCGCTGTCTCCTTCTACGGGGTCTTGAACGTTTCCGTTTACCAGTCTTTGCCATCGAGTTTGCGTCTAGTCGGAGTACCGAAGGGTTTCCAGCCAGGGGCTGGGGCTAACGTTTTCAAAGCTTTTTCGGCGGCCTTTTTCAGCACAGTTTGTTTTAAACCTTCTTTTTTTCGTTCCTCACTCTGGGATTTGCGTGTACGTCTTCTTATGGCTCTGAGACTGTCTCTGGCTAATTCACCCGGTGTTTTCCAAGGCGATTCGCCTAACTGGTCCGAAAAGGGTAATTCTGTGGCTAATTCTTCCAAAGACTTTTCGGGGGTCTTGAAGGTAGACGAAGTAGACTTTTTCCTTTTAGGTGTCTTCGGTAACAAACGCTTTCCTTTCGATCCAGTTTTAAAGGAATACTTGGGTTTTTTTCTGCTTTCCGGAGTCTTGGGCGACTGTTTAATAGCCGGTGTCACGGCTGTTTGTGGTATGTTAGGGGTCGTGGCTTTCCTTTTTATACCCTTCTGAATCTTAGCAATATTACTCATAAATTGTTGCACGGGACCCACCGCTAAATTATTGGCATCGTCATCGTACGTGTCGTCATCATCACGCCCTATAGCGCGTGCACCCCCAGGCTGACGAATTTTTGTGGTCCATTGTCGTAACTGTCGGTTCACGGATTTCAAACGGGGTTCTTTCCAGGAATCGGGGGCAGGACTTTCTAGCAACAGTTCTTGTTGGGCCGCTAAACCCGCTGCTTTCGTCAGACGACTATCATCTAAGAGGTCTGACTTGTATTTATCCCTTAGCCGTAAAAATTGAACAGAGTTTTCCACGGGCGTGCTACTAATACCGTCCATGGTCAGCAATGAATGAACATCAAAGTCCCAGGGGCATACTTATACGTTTTTGGACCCCCACCTCTTGGGATATTTTTCTTTCATGCGTTGGTGAAGGTTTTTCAACAGGGTGACCAACGTCATCAACCCTTCTAGCACACATAGCAGTCGCTGGAACAGAACTTGTTTCATCTTAATAGCGGTAGCGGGTCTTAGCACAATGATAGCAACGTTTTAACTCACTCCAAACACCTGCGCCTAATTGATGAATCATGAGGTGACGTCTTCTTTTTATACTCTGACGGGGACTTGCAATTAGGCGAAGCTCTTTGCTGTAGGGTTTTAATTTGGGCACGGTTTTTCTGCCAGGACGAATCACCCCACGCAAGGTATTCATGACTAATTCACTCACAGCATTAATTTGATCTGCATTGGCATAGCGAAGTTTTTGTTGACGTTTGTTTTGGTTGGCTTCCTTTAAGACATCTTTTAAAAAGGCTCCTTGTCTTGTCATACGTCCCGTCATCGTGCTTTAGTCCTCCTTTGGGGTCTGCGTTTCCTTTTATACTTCTGTTTGGATAAGGCATGTAAAGCTTTCATGGTCCCAAAATTGGCCGCAGCGCCGAGTCCACCCATGGCTGCCGCTTTCCCTCCAGCTACTAAGGCAGGAATAGCTGCTGCTAGGAAGGGAGCTATCCCTCCACGTTGGCTTCCCACCCCAGGTTTGCGCTTTTTTGCCAACCCTCTCCGTCGTTGTCGTCCTTTGGCCATGGTTAATGAATCGCCTTTTATATCTTCGTCAAACGTATGGACCTGAGGTTTCCCCTCACGTTGGGTTAAATGACTCCATACGCGAAAACGATCGTCGGAGGCTGGATGTAAATCCAACATAAAATAACCAAAGGGGCGAGCCGTCAACCTAAAAAATAATTGAAGCACTCGTCGCCATTTGTCTGGATACACTTGCAGCAACAAGTTACGGATGCCCGTCTTGTCACGAGGACTTTTGAAGCAAATAGCATAATGCGCGTTGCGGTTGATGGTTTTGGCAAATTTGCCGGGAGGAAAGAGATCTTGGGTTAGATACAAGGCGGTAATACCACGATGATGAGAATCTTTGGTAAATAAATCCAACACGCGTTTATCATTGCCCGATTCCTCCATCAGATCGTCGAGAATGAGAATCCCATGATGTTCAGGTTTAAACCATTTGACTAACGCTCCTTCAGGAGGAAGACCTTTGTAAAAGTGAACATTGGAGTGTTTTTTCATGCGATCAAAACGTTTTTGCCATCGATCGTAACAGTGAACCATCTTTTGGGGAGGGGGATAAAACAGTTTTTTCTCTTTCAAGAGGTTTTCGACCAATTCACTCTTGCCAGACCCAGACGGGCCGGCAATAATTACACTAGCAGGTTGACGGATCATGTTTCCCACGGTTTACGAAAGTGAGTGTAATGGCCAGTCGCTCCCACTGCACCCATACGTTTATAGCCTTTGTCCTTGCCCAATTTATACCCAATTTTGGCGGCTGTGGATAAGACGGTGCCAAGTCCTTTGCCTCTCTGATAATGACGGACGTTGTCTTTTATACCCTTGAAAGCTTGCTTGGCTAAAAAAGCACCCATTTTAGCAAAACTGGGAGAGGGTCCCGATAAACCCATGGCTACGCCTTCGGCAATTTTATCGACCAGACGGGGTTTTCTTTTAAATCGGGCGCCCCCTTTTTGACTTTGGCCTCGTGTTCGCCTCACAGTGCGTCGTTTTCGCCCCATAGTGTATGATACAAACGCGGAGAAGCTAATTGAACAATCAATTGCATGTGTTCTCTTAAATAGGTTTCGTCCATCCATTCAATATAGTGTTTCATGGCCTCCCAAGCTTGTTGTTGAGCCAACTGAACCGATGAGACCCATCCCATTGGTCTTGGTCAAAATTCTCCTAGGGATGTTGACTCATATACAGTACCTTGGCTTTGGTAAAGGCCTCATAGACTTGACGGGAATCCTGACGTGTAATCATGCTGAAAGTACACACGATACAGTCTGGGAGAGACTAAGGCTAGGGTAGTAAACACCACCTTTTTAAGGACTGGTTTGTCCAACAGAAAGGTGTTTAATGCAGACCATTGATGAGATCTGGCAAGGGTCATAATCTCCACCCAGTCTTGTAAAGTACCCAAGGGCCAATGACAATGACAGTACCATAGATACAACAAATAGATATGGGCTTGCGTAAAAGCCAATCCCTCTATGGCGTTTTGCTCATCCCCACGGGTTAACATGGTCAAGAATGAAAGACACAGAGTTGAGTACACATATTTATTGTAAATCATAAAAATAGCAAAAGGCGCAACGGCTTACATTGGATTGTTTACAGCTTAATTCTTTTCTAGACAGTTGTGTCGTAATTAGACGTTGAATCTTTTCACCCGCACGACGATCATTTAATACTAAATTTTGCGAGTTCCATTGCGCTAAAAAATCTTGAAAGGATTCATTCCTGGCTTTGGCTTTTAAAAACAAGAGCGCATAATGTCCACAGGTTTGACTGTCCATGGCTTGCAGGGTATGATCACTGGTAATGACTTCTTTCCATTTCTTGAACCAAGCTTGTAACTGTGGGTTCTTGTAAGTGGATAAGGGCAAACCATAACTATCAAAGACTTCACACACTCGGTTTCGCGTCCAAATAGCTAACCAATGTTCCCCAGGTTGACCTTCGGGGTCTGTGTTGACAATGTAAGCATCACTCAAGACTCTCGTTTTGGGAACGGGTGGTAACTTGTCCGCTGGAAACACCCCTCGAAACACTTTGTTCAAGTCAGGATCTTGTCTGGCTAAGTGGTTCAGGACCGTATCACTCAGAGCTACGAACTCCATCTTAGCTGTTGACAGAATAAAGAATTCCGCCCCACTGGTCTATTTCATAGATATTTTCATACTCGCTCCAGATCACCACGGTAATGTTGTGACCCACCGCTGCCCGGAAGTCAATTTCATAGCGGACATTGCCTGTGAGTCTGGGATTTCTGTACTCAGGGTCATCGGCATCGCCTGAAACATTGTTGAACATGAACAGGGTACAATTTTTGCCTTGTCCCCAATCCCCTGGCCGCATCATAGGTATTTTATGATGTTTGTAGGCCCCAGAGGCAGTAAGGAATCGGTCATGCCCTACCAAATCTTCTGCTTTGGTATTGCCTGTGAGTTCCAGGGATCTGTACGGGTACTCTTCGCCGTCAATCGTCTGTCGGACTCGGGTCACCCCAAACTTTTGATAGGCAAAGGGGTAGTGTTGCAGACTTCCATGGTAATTGGTGGAATTCATTAATCCTATAATGACCTTCCCAGGAATTTTGTTCACGAAAACATTGTCTTGTTCCCAACGGGTGCTATTGCCATCAAACGAATAGGTTCTGATTTCACTGCGAACCACAGGATATTGTACCTTCTTGGTTTTACTAAGGCTACGTTCTTTCTGCAGTCTGGTATACACGGAGGCATTGAGAGTGACTTTTTTCATCCAGAGAGTGACAAAGATGTCATTGTCTTCTAGGGTTGGAATCGTTTTGCCTACGGAGGTGGTCGTGTCTGGCGTTCCAAAGAGAAACAGGTTACTGTCGTTCAAATAGAGTTGTAGATCAATTTGAACTCCTGGCACAAGACATTTGCCTGTTCTGAAGACGGCCACATGAGGTTTGATCATAAAGGTATGATACGTTTTGCCTAGCAAACGGCGGGTCAAGGCCTTGAGCCCTGTTTTTCCATCCCAGTCATTGGGATTGGGCTTATCATTAGTACCAGCATTGGTAGGGGTTAATGAAGCACGCACATTCAGTTCATTGACCCATCCTTGAGCAGCCAGGATGGTTTTTCCTTCTTCACGACTGTAATTCAACATTGTTTCTACGTAGGCTTTGTGGTGATAGGCGTTGCTTTGCTCCGTCATCAATACGCCGTTGAAGCTCACATTCATTTGATTAAAGAGGGTATGCCCAAAATTGTTGACACAATACACATATTTTGTGTCATTGCCATCTGAGGCAGCTGTTTCATCATCATCAAGACCTCCTGTGCCTGTCGTATTCATACGTACTTTCACTTCCAACTTGGTTTCATTTAAATCATAGTAATCTTCTGAGGAGGGGACCGTAAAGAGAATAGGTCGTCTCCCCGTATTGGCAGGTTTGAAAGGAATCCAACGTTTGGCTTCATACCGATAGTCAATGTCTGGGACGTCGAACAGATTCAATGACATGTTGACAGAGTGATGGCTTAACGTCGTCTGCGACGCCTTTTATACTGTCGACCTTTGGTGGTCCATGGATAAGTGACTTTGTGCACACGTCCTCCTTTCTGTTTAGTGCGTCTATCCGCCTTTTTTCTTAACTGACGTAGCCTCAAAGGGTCTACCCCATAGGGTTTGTAGGAGGTCATGGCCCAGGGATTCATGGGGCTAAAAATAATACCACCCCGTTGGTAGGGTGAATTGTAACGACCAACGGATCGTTGATGTTTCACACGGGATTGTGATTTTTGTCCACGTTGCATGATTACACGCCTAAAATGTCTTTGACGCGTTGTCGTTTCTTTTTATAGCTTTCTTTAACTTTGGTTTTGGCATAAAGACCTACGGCTGCGGGAATTTTACGTTTTAGACCTCGTTTTAACACTTGGCTTGAGCTTTTAACGGCCTCTGCAGCAGACGCCCCTTTTTCATACGCGTCAAGGCCATGTCCAATGGATCGAAGCAATGTGGGTCCAGCTAATTTGACCAACTCTTGTGAAAACCCTTTTCCTTTCAGAGTGGGGGTATGATATCGTGTGAGTGACCCACCCAACATGATGAAAGACTGTGTCATCAGAGAGGAGAGGATTCTTTTATACTCGTCGAAACCCTAGGGTCACGAGTGTTTTGCCTGTAGGTAGGACCAACAAGGATCCACGAGGTGTAGCGAGGGACACTTCAATGATTTCCACTCGTTTGCTACGCAGTCGAATCCATTCGCGATGAAGGGGTTCTACCGTCGCTCGGCCCTGACCCCGACGTTCCAATTCCACTTTTCTCAACAACGAATGTTTGTGGGTCCCAACGATGGTCGATTCGACTACCTCGCAATACAACATCACTGTTTGTTTGATGGTTCCCACATGTGTATTAAACAAGGCATTTAAGTTTAGAAATTGCCAATCGACGTAGCGGGTGAGATACATATACTGCTTTCCTTCCTCGGTCTTGACTTTGAATAACTCATTCCCTCCCATTAAATCGTGTGGTTTAATCCCCACAAAGTGTTCTCCTAACCACTGATACCTTTGATTGGTTCTCGTAGGAAGTGTGGTATCATTGTAGGTATTGGTGGGTAATGCATAGTCTAAATTGGGTCCTAATTGATACTTGTCGTTCTTGTCTTTGGTAAGGAGGCTAAACTTTTGAGCAAAGTCGACATGAAACCCAGCGGTTGATAAGGCTTGCACTTTATTGGCCGCATCGCGAGCATAGACGTCTTGAGGAGGGACGGCTTTTAAAACCAGCGTGTCTTGTTTCCATTCAAACGTGGGTTTCCAAGTGGATTTCAAGGATACAGTGGCTGCTTCATTGTTGACTGTTTTCCAAGCGACTGAGGTTGTCGTCACATCTTTCATCATGGTTTGATCCATGTGGGTGATAATATTATGCCACAATTGGATACCTGAGGTGACCGGAAAATCGTTTTCCATCACGTCCTTTAAGGTCACCTCTTTGTCTTTGGCTTTAAAGTCCACCAACCATGAATTATCCGCTGCTTGATGACGGTGGGTGAATGTATAACGATATTTGATGAACCCTATATCCTGATTAGAGGAAAGAACGGTGGGACTATGTCCCTCGTCAGCCACGGAGACACTCCTTAAACTCGCTTGCCAAAGTGTCTCCCGGTAAATTCAATATGGTGGGTAAACGGACTTTAAAATTGTTGTTTTTATTGTTGGGAAATTCATCAGTGGGATCACTGATGAGAGTGATACGAAATTCATTCATAGTACTTGCAAGTCTTTTTTCCAAATCCAACTGTTATACTGTTTGGGCCACCCTTTCCACGCAACAAACACTTGATTTCCTTTTCGTTTTAACACTTTTTCCACCCGAAATAATGCCTCATCGGGGAGTAAAACCCTTTGAACATCTGCTTCATAAAATGTGCCTTTTATAGGTGTACCATTCCATTCTGTGAGGGTGTAGGTGACAACAGGGCTGATGGTTGAAATCCCATGGACTAAAAAGACTTCTTCTGTCCAACCAGGCAAATACCCTTTTTGAAACACTCGATGTTTTTTGTTTAAGCGTACTTTATCTCCCACACGCAGTTTAGGACGAGCCCGTTTGCGTAACCGTTTTCTATACAATCGATTCCAAATCAAATATTCATTGTCCGGGGTCACATGAGCAGGTTTTTCTTGAATACTGGAATGAGCGGTGTGATTGTATTGCTCCACGATGAGGGGAAGGGCTTTCAAGTAGGTGAGGGTATTGGCAGCAGTAAAATAGCGATACAGTTTGGTTTTTAACGTTTTAATCAACACTTCCGCTAAAGCGGCTTTTGTATCCCCTTGGGTGGAAAAATGGTCTACTTGGTGTTTTTTAAAAAAGGCTTGCACCTTAGCGTTCATGAACTCTGTCCCGTCGTCTGATTGCACCCGTTGAGGTTGTCTGGGGCTAGCTTGTTTCCATAACGTCTGTAACGCTTGCACCATCACCGCACCTGTTTTGTTTTTGATGGGAATGGCCCAGGCATATTTGGACAGGACATCCACCACGGTTAAAATGTACCGGTGACCTTTATTCCATTTGGCTAATTTCTGGACGTCCATCAGATCCATCACCCACTGTTGATCGACTTTAAAGACCATGACGGGTAAGGTAGGAAAATGG
The DNA here is from genome assembly GCA_942486035.1 of Porites lobata. Lineage (NCBI taxonomy): Eukaryota > Metazoa > Cnidaria > Anthozoa > Scleractinia > Poritidae > Porites > Porites lobata. Next base: position 201,602 of record CALNXK010000384.1, read on the forward strand.
CGACGTCGGGGCTTATGTAACGTGTAACTCAACAAAGTTTGTAAGACTTGACGGGCTTTGGATTGAGTGAGTCCATGGGCTTTGGCAAATTTAGTCACACCTCCTAACGAGCCAGGTTGGGAAGGATCGACATAGGCGTTCGACAGTTTTTGCGCCATGATACATAAACCACTGTGCTAACAAATAGGACAATGAATATGTCCTTGACGAATAGTGTGTCTTTAAATAGTGAAAAATCCAAGACCCCTGAGTGGGAAAATGGCGATGCAACCATGTCATGTAAATAGCGTAACGACCCCAATTGCGATGGGTGTCCATCATATACTCAAATAAGGCAATAGGTGCACAGCGCTTTTCTGGAATGGGCTTGTCTTGGGCTAGTTTTTGACAAATCCACATAGTGCATCTATACTCTAAAGTGTTCATGGTGAACAATGATATCTATGAGGAGGTGGTTGTGCTTTATACTTCAAAAAAGTTTTTGGCATACCCTTCCGTTCCAATACATGAAGGACATGGTATGGCCAAAATGGTATCACCGGGTTGTTTTGAATCAAGATATCGTTGACACTTTGGACAGAGCAACTCGTACCGCAGTTGAGCATTATCTGTTTGTAATGCAGCTATTTCCCCTTTCATGTCTTCAATTTGTTTATCTCGGACCTGTAAAAGGGCTCGGAGTTGTTTCAATTCCACTTCACAATCATGCCAAGCCTGGGTCATTTCTAACAAGCGCTTAGCTGTCATGATGAACTAACAATGAACGCTGTAGGGTAAAACGTGTGGCTTTATAACCCAAACCCTAACCCCATTGTAGTAGAGGATAATGGGGGTTCTGGGACAAGAATACCCTCATACAATAATATATCCCTAACCTTAACCCTAACCCCTCATTAGCATTTTAACCCTAACCCTAACAAACGAACAAACAACAATATGAAGAGTTTAAAGGGTGTTTTATTCTTAAAAATTAACACATCTTATAGTAGGACCTTCTTTGAGGTCTTTTTGGTGCAAATCTACTAAATGTTGAAAAAAACGTTCTTGGGCTGGGGTTAACAGTAATCCTTGTTGTTTTCGTTTACGGCAATACGACGCCAAACTGCACACTTTTTCCGGCAAGTCACCAAAGGGCCAGGGTCCCTTCACAAACTCAGCAATGGCTTTTTCATTTTGAGGCCAAAATCCTGTGACGGGTTTGCACTGCTGATCACAGGCTTGCAAATACTTTTCATCTGCAGGGGATAGGCTTTTGCCTTGATTTTTCCTCTTTTGCAAATAGGACGCTAAACTGGCATCACTAGGAGGTAAGCTTCCAAAGGTCTTCGACACAGAGGTTTGAAACTCGTTGTTGGCCATGGCATTGATGTCATCCCATTGGTCTCGTTTCTTGATTACCTCCGCTATCTCGGGACTCCAATGAAAGGTACTTGGCAGGGGTATCTTATAAGGATTGACACTTTTTTTGGCTTGGACCTCTTTCCATCCCTCGGTTTTTTTGTAGGCTTTGGCAATCTCAGGGCTAGCAAAAAGCGTACTTGCCTTCCAAGGATTTACACTTTGTTTGGTCTGCCGCTCCTGCTCTTGTTGTTTGGCGGATTCCGCAAACTGATTGAACCAGGAATGATCGTTTTGTTGCTTTTTCCAGTTCTCTATATTTTGCTCTGCTTGTTGCAACCAGGTCTTGACAGGATTTGGTTTCTTGTCTGTTTCTTTTTGTCGAAACAACGGGGTGTGGATCCACTGAAAAAACTTGCAGCGAGCGTCTTGAGTGGAACCACCACAGGTGAGAAATACTTTGTTGAGATTTTTGGCAGTTTTACTTAACCGCATCTTGGGAATCAATTGGCAATGACACATTAGATTACCCCATTTGGCATGGACTTCAGGATGAATCTCTTGTTGAAGGACCATTTTGACTTTTTTCTTATCTTCGTCTTTTCCATAATACGAGGGACAGGGTTTCTCTTGATCCCCAAATACTAGGAGAAACTCGGTGGTTAATGGTTCATTCCCGTGGAAGTTCATGATGATAACTGATCATGGTTCAACACATGCCGTGTATTTAACAAAACCCCTATGACGTCAATCCCTCCCTAGGGAGCGGGCAAGTCTGGGTCATGACGTCAATGGACCCCCCCAGGGAAAGGGTAAAACATGACAAACAACATGCACTCACGTAGCAAAAACAACTTTAATACAATCACACGTTTTACATCAGTTTAAGGAAATTGAAATCCTCCTTCGGTTTTCTGCTTTTTCTCCCGGCTCATCCTGTCACTGACCATGTCCGCCAGTCGTTTCTTTAGGGCCTTTCGGGTGGCTGTCTTGGGTACATAGTTGGGTTTGGGGGGCTCATGGATCCACTGAAAATACCCACATCTTGCTTCTCGAGGTTTGGGACAGCCTAGGAAGACTTTGTGCATGTTTCTGGGTGTTTGACTCAACTGCAATTTTGGCACTAATCCACAACGACAGCTAAGGGTTCCCCACTGATTGAGTATTTTGCAGTGTATCTCGTTACACAAGGCTTCCGCTACAATCTGCTTGTTCTGCATACTTCCAAAAAAGACCGGGCAGGCATAACACAGGGCTAGTCCTTGGTTAGGAAGGACAAAGTTGGTATGCAGTGGTTTGTTTTCATCTTCCAAATACTCCAACATGTTAGCCAGTTGCTCTGGTTCCTCCACAGGCCACCATTCCACGGTTCGATCCTCTTGGGTCACTGCTACTCCCTCTTCCAACACTTTCACAGGCGCTAGGTCAGGTTGTGTTTCCATAGAGCTTGGACCATTGAACATTTCATCTAGCATCATCTCTTCATAGCTTGGGAGAGACGGTCTAGGATACTCTTCTATGTTTCCTGCTAATGACGGACCAGGCATGAGAGGGTTGGTGGGCAATGTGGGCTGAGGAGGAATGACTCGCAGTTCATCTCCAGCATACGGTGGATCCTCGATCACTTCTTTAGGGTTCACTGTTTTCTTGTTTTTCTTGCCTTTTGGACGTTTGTTGCTTCCTTGAATTAGTACTTGAGGTTGAATCATTCGTTTTTCCAACTTCGCCATCTTGGTGTCGTCAGGAAGAGTTATGGGCTCCTCATCAGGGGAACCAAATATAGCGTTCATGGTATTCTGAAGTTCCGACATTCTGCTTCGTTGCAATTGCTGAACGGTCGGTTCTTGAAATTTGCACATAATGACTTTTTTCACTTGAACACATTACTTTATTGAGCATTTGGGTCCTAAGGGCATTGGGTCATGACGTCAATCCCTCCCTGGCGAGCGGGCAAGTCTAAGCCATGACGTCAATACCTTGTTTACGCTTGGGTGGATGACGTGCATCTAGTCACGTTCGCGTTCCTTTTAAATAGCATGACTCTACCCAGAGACTTCGTTCACTCTCCAAGTATGGAGACTATTGGAGTTGTTGCTTTCTGTCACGGTTTTAAAATCACCGATGGGTTTTTTCTCTAACGAGAAATTGGTTTATGTAGTCGAGATGGATATCATCATCTTTTGTTGTCTTATTCTCCTGGACATGACTTGTCTGCTTTTTCCAATGAGACCCAAATGAGTATTGATGAGCAAATGAAGTACGATCATGGACTAACCTTTGACGACACATCTGGACGAGATCAGAATTTGGTTGCTGCCGATGTCAAACAATGGTACAAGACTCATTGTCCCTCCGATTGCCCCGCTGTAGGTTTTCTAGATGTCACTCCACCGCTGAAAGAGCTATTTCGAGCCATGGATATCCCTACTGTGGACCTTCCCATCGGTTTAAACGAGATCCATGACCTGCCTATAGGTACCACGAATGTCATGTCACCTAGCGATTTTATACATTGGTGTAGAAATCACAGTGATGGCAAGCGTCCTGTTTGGCATGATTATTGTGCCCGCGTCCTGGTGTGTAAGCTCAGTTGGTGGTTACGCAAAACCTTGCACGTTCAACCCTCGGTCCAAGAAGTCAATGCTCAGCGTGTTTTGTGGCAAAAGCGTTGTGACGAATTGTTGGAATGGATTCTATGTGACTATTGCATTCAAGAAAAAGATGATGCTTTTGCCAAGGGGTTAGGATTAGATTGGGTGCCAGACAATTGCGATGACAAATGTAAAATAGTGCAGTACATTTTTGAAAGAGAAATAACAGACCCTAGATGGGATTTTTCTTATGAGGATGAATTACCCGAATGTATGCGAAAATTGGCGATAAAAGTGTGATGTGTAATAAAATTTCATTTGACCACCATGACTCAACCGAGTGACATTGTTTACCCTGTTTTTTAAAAGGAAGTTAGAAGAGTCCCAAAGGAAATACATTAGGTTGGACGAGTCAGTGAAGCGTGAACTGTCGATATAAGCAAGTGATGTTGTTGACTTACCATCAGTGATGACTGACAACGAGTGGTTTGCTCTTGTGGGAGAAGCCGTGATTTTTTGCGCTAGTTTAGTTCAGAAAATCAAGACGTTAAAGCAGCAACTTCAATCTGCCCAGGAGGAATTGACGAGACTCAAAGCCACTGTCAAAGACTTGGAAGAACGACATGGCTGCGACACCGTGCACTAAGATGGACACGTTGTTGAAAAAACTAGACCCTGGAAACTTTTCCAACTACAAAGAGTTTATTCGCGCTTTGCTCATTGAGGCCTTGGCTAATACAGAGTTTATTTTTGACGAGTTGAATTACAATCTCTATGCTTTGAACAAAGAGATTTTTAATCAACTGAACAAAGAAACAACCGCCTTTTTTAAATTCTTGCATCGAACACCTGATGTGGATTATAAAATGAAGGAGTGACTAAAAGCCTCACGTCCTGTGGGAATTGAACATGTCCGGGCAATGACGTCATTGCATTGTTCATTCTCTGGACATTGACGTCAAGGCATCATTGTTTGATCTGTTTATATTTCCCTTTGACAATGTGATTCTTTCATTCCATGAAGCAAGATGTCGGATGTGAAACCTTTTACGATTATTAGTGGTGGCGCTAACGGAGTCGATTTAGAAGCAGAACGCTTTGCCAGAGACTTTGGTTTACCTGTACAGATATTCATTCCACCTTGTCACCCAAGAAGCAAATACCTGTCTCCATTAACTCATTCACAGTTGGGAGAAGCCATTCCGATCACGAAGCAAGTGTCTGCTCGATTGAACAAACCTTTGAGCAATCCCATCAGCTTACAATACATTCACCGAAATTATCATGTGGTGAAACAAGCCGAAATGGTACTGGCTTTTACAAGCTTTCAACCTGAAACTAACTTATGCTTTGGAGGTACCGGTTGGGCAGTGGAAATGGCCAAACGTCTCAAGAAAATCCTGTACGTGTACGATGTGCAACGCAACATTTGGTTTTGGTACAGACACGACCAAGATCTATTCTACGCCTGTGATCAGATGTCTGAAGAACAGTTTGCTTTACCCACCTTTCTACCCAAAACGGCCATTGTGGGGATCAGAAACATTTACGATTTTCCAGACGCTTTATTAGAACTTCAAGATACCTTTAAACGTAGTCTCAACATTTCTGTATAAAGTTTCACATTTTTAGACCGATTCTGTAAGTTGGTCTCGGTAGTATAATGGTTAGTATCTCTGCCTGTCACGCAGAACATCTGGGTTCAATTCCCAGCCGAGACGTTGTTTTTTCAATAAAGTGTGATATTTTTACTCTCATTCTTTGTGGTGGTCTCGATTGTATAGTGGTTAGTACGTCTGTTTGTGGCACAGAAAGCTCGGGTTCGAATCCCGATCGGGCCCCTTTTTTCGACGTTGATCGTTTATCAATGTCTGAAAGACTTATTTATTTTTTTCTTCTTTCTTTAAGTTCGGAACGCTCTAGCACATGGAGTTAACGTTAGTAGGGGCTTCCCTCTTTTCCAACATCCCAAGGTTGTTAGTTCGATTCTCCCTTGTTTACATCCTTTTTTCTATTTTTGGTACTGCGCATGCGTTCTGGTTTGCGTCTGCGCCCCGCGCAGGGAACCCTTTTCTCTCCCACATGTGTCAGCCCCACCCTTCATACACATATATAAGTTCACTTGTTACTATGGTATAATAACTACTCAAATGTCTTTCCTTTATGCCCGACGACTTCCGAACTTCTCCGACGACTTCCGACCATTTCCGTAGACTTCCGACTGCCGAACTTCTCCGACGACTTCCGACCATTTCCGTAGACTTCCGACTGCCGAACTTCTCCGACGACTTCCGACTACTCCCGATGACTTCCGATTTCCGAACCATTGTTCCCCAACGGAACCAATCAGAGGGCTCCCAAACAATACACCTCATTTGCATGACAGTAGGGACCAAACTAACCCCCAATGCTGCTAGCCTGGCGAAAGGGATCAAGTAAAAAATAGAACACGGAATACCTTGTTACATAGCAGACTCCAAAAAAGCAGTAGACCTGCACCTTTCTAAACCTCTTACGTATTTCACTGATCCCCTTTAATCTGCACCTACATTGTTTTCAGGGGTAGGGGCATCGTTATGTGACAATCCCTATTGTTTTCCCAGCTAATCAAAAAACAATATTTCAAATTGGTTCGGGATAGCCCCAAAAAAGACAAAATTTGAGAGGATGTAGGTGTAAATACCTAGATACATATATACCGTTAAAGACCTAACAAACGCCCACTTCTAAATAAAAGCCTCTTATCTAATAAACGCCCCTTCTACGCTGTAAAAATTATATTAGACGCCCATCTCTAATAAACGCCCGCTTTCTCAATAATAAAATTGGAAGTTGCAAATGTTGGTCTTAAAGGAGAAAAAGTAACAAGAGATAAACCTCTTGGAGCAAGGGCGAGACAACAGCAAAATAAACTGACATATGGTGTAGTCTCCGGAAATCGAGCACAGGCCACATGGGTCGGAGGCGAGAGCTGTTACCACTGAGCTACCCTTGCGTTCTTAACCTGTTTAGCAGACACAATCAGCTAAAAGAGTGCTATATAAAACACCCCACGGTTGCTAAAGGATTGTTTTTCATCCACTCGCTAAGGGGTCATTAAGGACGGCCTGTTACTGAAGAGAATAGGAAAGAGGGCGTAAAAGAGAAAAGTAGACGGACAGCTACAATCGAAAAGTAAAAAAGCATGATCATCGTGATGCCCTATTTGCCATTTGCCACATTTATATTGTCACAAATACTCAAGACTCAGTATGGGAGGGACTGGAAATAGGGCTGTACTGACGCTGCACAAGTGCAACGGAGCAATGGTTTGTTTAAAAATATTATTTGTTTACAATATTTTTCACATTTTCGAATATAGGTGTATACGGGCCGCATATCTCTCCTCACCAAGTTTCGGTGACAGGCGTTAACAACGTCAGCTTGAAATGCCTGGTTGAAGAAAGACCACGCGACTCCTGCATTACCGAATTACAGTGGCTTTTTTTCGATAAGCCCTTAAAATCCGGTGAGAAGTATGAAATTCAAGAAAGGAAAACCAAGACAAAATGCAATGTTTTAATGATCACCATTTTTAACATTACCGCCATAACGAGCTGCACGGTCTTAGCAACCAAAAAAATCACTCAGTATCCAGCTGAGATAGCTGAGTAAAAGTCAGCTATCTCAGCTGGATACCCAGTAGCTTGCAACATTCCCTATTCCCTTAATCTCTGATCGTATTTCGCATCTAATATGATAGAGGCGTCAATTTTCACGCAATCATGTCATCATCCAGGGGCGACAAATAAAATTAATTAAAAATGCGGTATCAAACAAAATGTCCGGCAAAAATAATTCAGTGCCATCTAAACAGAACATTTTAAAGTCTGCGGTCGAATTCATTGCCAACGTGTTATATATCCTAGAAGCGCTCAGGCATAAGAACATCATGCCAGGACTTCTACCTGGGTGAACCAGAAAGGATATAGAACAACAGCCTAATTTTTTTTTTTCGGCTACGGGTCGAAATGCTAAACGTGTTATATATCCTAGAAGCGCTCAGGCATAAGAACATCATGCCAGGACTTCTACCTCGGTGAACCAGAAAGGATATAGAACAACAGCCTAATTTTTTTTTCGGCTACGGGTCGAAATGCTAAACGTGTTATATATCCTAGAAGCGCTCAGGCATAAGAACATCATGCCAGGACTTCTACCTCGGTGAACCAGAAAGGATATAGAACAACAGCCTAATTTTTTTTTTCGGCTACGGGTCGAAATGCTAAACGTGTTATATATCCTAGAAGTGCTCAGGCATAAGAACATCATGCCAGGACTTCTACCTGGATGAACCAGAAAGGATATAGAACAACAGCCTAATTTTTTTTTTCGGCTACGGGTCGAAATGCTAAACGTGTTATATATCCTAGAAGCGCTCAGGCATAAGAACATCATGCCAGGACTTCTACCTCGGTGAACCAGAAAGGATATAGAACAACAGCCTAATTTTTTTTTCGGCTACGGGTCGAAATGCTAAACGTGTTATATATCCTAGAAGCGCTCAGGCATAAGAACATCATGCCAGGACTTCTACCTCGGTGAACCAGAAAGGATATAGAACAACAGCCTAATTTTTTTTTTCGGCTACGGGTCGAAATGCTAAACGTGTTATATATCCTAGAAGTGCTCAGGCATAAGAACATCATGCCAGGACTTCTACCTGGATGAACCAGAAAGGATATAGAACAACTGCCTTTTTTTTCTACGCGTCGAAGTTCTAAACGTGTTATTCTCAGAAGCGCTCAGCCGATTGTGTCTCATGCAGGAGAATGTCATGTCTGCGTTGTTTTGTTTCTACTGAACTTTTATCAAAGAAAGCATAATAGGGAGATCGCAATTTATACTCTTACGAACTATAACTCAGGGCTGACCTGGAAGACGCGTTGAATTGTGCCGCCATCCTTCAAAATATAATCTGGCTGCGTTTCGGGAGACAATTTCCTCTTCCATCCAGATTTACTTGGTATATGTGTTTGCGAGAATCTTCAGACAAAGAATTGGGTATAAACTGATTCGAATGGCTTGGCGATACTAAGTGCTTAAGTCTACTTACCGATTACAACATGTTTTGGAAGTATTGAGAATCGCGCCAAACGAGGTTGTCACAGCGTTCTCGAGCGAACACGGCGCGACCTGGATTGATAAAATTACTATTACATGTAGCTATCATGCCAGTGATTCCTCCTTTCGTCGCATAATGAATAGTTTCTGAGCACATCCTCGACTCTCGAAACATTTGTCTTGCGCCGCTATGGAAGTTGCTTCTCCCGCGAACCATAGGTAGATTTCCCGCTTAACATAATGTTTGATAATTTATGCAAAAGTTGACCTCGTGAAAGTCAGCAGTGCATTAATCGACTCAAAAATAAGCAGACTTCCTACAGGGTTTTGAACACGGTTTTAATTAAAGTACTTTACGAGCGCTGCGGTAGTTGATCGCAAAAGTGTTAGGGTGATGGATACTCAACTGGATGATTACGTCACTTCATAGCAACCAGACGGTACGAATTTTTTAACTTCCGGAGCGCTGAGGCTCGTATTGATGCTAATGAGGGGACGTATGGCTGTCGCAGGTCCTGCAAATACTTCAGTGGTGCTGAAAGCTACTCAACTGATCACTTGCAGTTGAAAGTACTATCAGGTATGAATAATTGTGTGATAATTAGCGGTGCATTTTCAAAAGGTGTTAGAGTAGGTGAAATTTTTCGTTACAAAGAAGAGGGGGGCAAAAAGATAAATGCTGAGAAAATGTAAATTAATGACAGATGAAATTTGCAACTTGAGCCTATCCAGTGTGTGCCGGTTACAAGAAATCTTTCTCTTCATTTTGAGTTATTATTTTGCAAAGGAACGGTCGTGCAATGTGTAGTTCCAGAAAATATCCATACCCCTCACGGAGGGCAACTAGGGTTTGATAGATTTTGCTAGCATAATTCTTGGCATAATTCGTCATTACGAGCATAACTTTCAATGCATGTATTTCCCGAAAAAAGCACTGCTAGCATAATTTGCACTTGTGGCTAGTTTTGCAGCGCAAACTTGTCATGCAACCATTTTTTTTTGACCTGAGATAAGTGTTACGGGCAAATTTAAGTAACAAAATCAATTTTTGTCCGCTTATTGTCGCATTCAAAGGACCTGGCTCCCAAAGGTAATGACTTAGGATCTTTCCACAGGACCAAGACATGCGCATAACTGACTAGCTCTGTTATCCAAGATAGTGTCCGTGTGTTGTTATTTTCTTTGAATTTTTATAGTTTTCAGAGATTGAATTATGCACTCTTAAGGCTACTACATGTAAATAGGGTAAATGTTTCTCCTATTTACTTGTTTGTTGCATTGTTATTGAGGTATTTTTTACCAAATTTGAAGAAAAAGGTAGAAGCATAATTTCTGCATATTTACCTAAAATTAACCATTATTTACAAAAATAAGCTTAATTATTGGCATAATTTTAGAAATATAAAAGCACTGCTAGTAGCATATTATGCCACCTTTTCGAGTACAATCTCAAAGCCTAAGGGCAAGGGAAATTCCGAGGGGAGGGGAGGGGGAAAGGCAGTTCAAAAACGAGGCAATTTCCGAGGGGGTTGGGGTGGCTTTTCGAGGTTTTTTACCGGGGGCTCTGGGTAAGATAGGTGAGTTATTAAAAAGCAACAGCTGCTCTGTTGAGCAAGCTGTCAGTTATTTCCGACGATCTTTCATTTATGGACAACTGAATGTGTTTTGAAACAATACCAGTTTAAGCACAAGTACCAACTCCCGTTTAGTGGTAGCCATGGACAGCTGTTTTGCCCTTATTGGGGCTCATCAGGGTTATGGTTTTGCGCCTGTGTAAGGTACTGGCTATACCGCAAGCTCGTTCCCAGAGGCCGCGCGTTACCCTTGTACAGCGGAACAAGAGTAAAACGGACCCTGGGAACGAGATTGGCCATACGGCGGAGTTGGTACGTTTGCCTCAGTGCTTATATTGGTGTGGAATGTTTTTTTTTTCACATCTTATGCGATAGTATATAATAATAATAATAATAATAATAATAATAATAATAATAATAATAATAATAATAATAATAATAACATTAAACAATTTATATAGCGCCAGAAAATTTTTTTTAATGACGACAAATTAACAGTCAACATTAATACCCAGCAATAGTAAAAAAATAAATTAGTAGGTCAGTAAGTAACAAAACTTAAATACAGCTTCGACACAAAAAAGAAAATAAACAACAAATAATTATAAAAGTAAAGATAAAAGGTATTGGAGGATAAAAGTCCGTCAGTTGCCACAGATATTTTTCAATGCGATATTGTTCAAAAAGCTTACGTAATAATTCATCTTAATTAGGTTTCGTTACGATGTTCTTGCAATGGTATAAGTATTTCTTTTGCAATAAAGCCAACAGACGGAGTTTGCTTTGAGTTGAATTTGACATTTGCAATGGAAATCAGTCTTCGAATGAAAATAAATAAAATCTGCTTGTTTGAAAGTTGTACCTTCTCTTTATGATATTCATTAAGCCACCTTAAAGGTTTGGAAAAGAATTGCTTTGGCTCTGGACAATTGTATAAAGGCAAGAAAGGATAAGAACTTTATCCTCTCTTGATAAAGGTCGTGTTCAATTGAATCAGGATTAATTAAGGCAGAAAGGACACTTGTCATCAGAGGCTAATTTACACTTCAATAGTTCTTTCCTTGTCGTGATTATTCTGTACATAACCTTAAAAGAGAATTGGCTAAGCTTATTATCTTTCGTGGACTTGTATATCTGTCTGGATTTGCAAAAACATAGCTACAGAAATCTCTCTTATATACTCTCCGACTGAGTCTTGTAGTGGATAGGCGGATAGGCCACAGTAGGTAGACGTTGATGAGTTTCTCACTGGCTATTAACTTATTACCCCCCTCCCCTCAAACAAAATGTTTTTCATAACTTCCCATAAATCTCTCTGTATGTCAGTTTGAAATCAGCGCCCATATTAGACTGAACTCGGCTCTTATAGTGGGTTGTCTTAGAGTCTTTTTGGCTGCCTTGAGCAAAGTTTTCCTGAAGGCATCATTAAGCCTTATGAAGGAACAATTCTCACGTCTGGCAAAGTCTGCTGCAATATCCTCTGACTAGTATTTCGTCTCATTTCGGGCTACACTGGTGTAAGACTGATCCCGGGCTTGAGACGGAAAGATTGGATATTGCGAGCTTTGTTGTTGGCAGTAACAAGTCTTTGGCCTCACAAAGTAGGTTCTAGGGTTGAAATCTATTCGACAAGTTGATGGAAATTCATGCTGATTTCTGACCAGGCCAAACACTTAGTAAAAAATTGTGTGGAAGGCGGGGGCTGTATGTCTCCTTTTCAACCGCTGGTTTACATCCGGGATCTTGAATAAATCGAATAAATAGACATTGAGTCGAGAAAAGTCAGTACCATGTGACGATTTATGTGGAGAAAGCGAGAGTTTTACGGAGTAATTTGACGATGTTTCGACTGTGTTAAGTGTGGAAGTATTATGAGTGGTTTTCGGAAGTGTTGTGATTGCCGCGAAAGTCATTTATTGTGTGATTTACCGAAAGTAGTGACAGACAAATCTCAGGTATGTGCAGTTGAGCTCGTGTTACCAGAATACTTTGTGCCAGGCATAAAAACGCTTCCTGAGTGTTTGTTTTAGGTGATTTTCTCTTAGGAAGCCTATTATGTGCTCAAAGATTGTGAATTCTTAATCTGTTTTCGAGAAACAGAGAACTTTACCGTCTATTGCCAGCAATAATGCTGTCATTGTTTAGCTTCAGCTCGTGATTTTTAACTGCTTCCCATTCCACTTAGATGTCAAATTGTTAAAATGCACTTGAAATTTCTTTAGCAACGTTCTAACAAATCCAGACAGATATATTCGCAAAACAATCACCCCAATCAGGAAGTTCTGGAAAGCTCTTTTTCCAAGCCCTTGCTGCGGAGGGTTCTGAAACAAGTTTCTCGATGAACAGACTGAAATAATTTTTACAGCGGAATTTGGTTAAGACTATGGTTCTATCTTCCATCTGACAGTATTCTGAAGTTGCTCCAAGTAGATCAGGAACAGGAGAATCAAATGCCTTTCGTTCAAATCGGAGGAATGGCAGAAATTAATTGAAAATAGTGCAAAAAGATATGTCTTTTTTATTACAACATTAATGTGCAACATGTGGGCAGTATCAGTTTTCCTGTGCTCCCAAACTAGCTAGAAAGTGTGAGATTGAACATTGGCTGCCCTGTGGTGCGGACGGACGGGCGGTGTACGGTTACGTGATTACCAAATTTTCATAATTTTACATAGCTATGGGGCTGCGCTCGCGCACGCTTCGCGCGCGTCGAGCTTCGCTAAAAAGCAGCACTTTAAATACGATACGCTGATCAACAGGCAGCCAATGTAACTGAAAAAGCAGTAGCGCAATGTGATCTGTTTTTCTTGACATGGTGACAAGCCTAGCTGCAGAGTTCAAAACGTATTTCAGACGCTGTTATAAGTTCTTTGGGAGACCACAAAGCAAAGAGTTACAATTATCATACTTTCAGGTAACAAATGCGTGGACAATTAACGATCTTCGCTTTATGGAGACTTAAAAACTTTCTGATGCGCGAAATGTTTTTTATAGAGTAGATCGAAGATTTGCAAATTTGCGTAACTGCAATATTTTACGTAATGCAGTTGTCATGGCCTCCTTGTTCTCAGTGACTACCCCTTAAATATTAACTAAGCAGACACTTATATGAACCCTCGGACGTACGGGGGGTGGATCCCTGAGGTTTTTCTGAGTTTTCTCCTAGTGGATAAAACATCAGCACCTGTTCGTTCATCCCTGGCGCGCATTTTGAGTCAAGTTCAGTGATGGTCAGTTTCTATGGTTACGAGGTATGACGTCATAAGTAGGAGGCGCTCAAGCCATTTTTGAGTGAAAGTACATGTTTTTTCAATTTTTTTCAACAATAAAAGTAAATCTTGTGGCTAAAATCATGCAAAGTGCTTATTTACGTGTTATTTTTCATCTCAAGCACAATAAAATCGCCATTTCTTGCGGTTGTAACGTAATTTCTAATTCTTGGTAAAATCCAAGATGGCGCCCAAGATGGCGACCATTGTTGATGACGTCACAGGCCCCGCAGCAGTGCCACCACCCATAAAATATACCTCATCTTGTAGAGAAGATCAAAGGCTTTCCTCTGAAGGTAAAATCGTTTCGAAATACTGCAACGAATCAAAACTCTAGGGGGGTCCATCCACCCCGGTGGGGGTATTAATTTGCATGTACGTCCGAGGGTTAACATGAATAAAACGTTTTTTCTCTGTTTTATCGCATAAACAATTATCTTTCAGATAATAGTATGGTGCAACAGCACTTTTGACTGAGTAGGAATTTCAGGGGAAGTGTCGGGGGTATGACAAGCATCCCCTAGAATGGAAATTCCAGGGGGCTGGGGGTCTAAAGCAAAATTGCCCTCTATTGCGGGGGGCAGGGTAATATTTTCTGGGACTACACAATTGAAGGGAATCAAGAATTTTTCTTTGGGTAAACTATGAAAACGTTATAACGGCAATCAGACACTTATAGCAATGACTGAGGTTTTAAGAAGAGGGTCTCAAGGGGTGGTGTCTTTTACGGTTATCGGCTAAAATTTTGGCTCTTTTACAGCTATCGGTTAATTTTTTTCAGTTACGGTTAACAAAAAAGTTAAAATTAACTTCTTTTGTTTCAAAAAGTAAATATTAATTAACCTGTATTTTTTGTATCTGTAAAGCAAAATAAAGGTGTTAGGATCATCTCGGGATGAAGTAAGCTATTCTTTTGAAAAATTTTAACATTTGATGGGGATTATACTTTTTATAAAGTATTACACTTATAATATTATTTTACACCTAGAAATGTCAATAGTCAATTTAAAAATAATCTTTGTGAAAAAGCAAAGCACACACGCGAAAGCCCAACTAAAGACCGGGGTGCGACATTCATTACAACAGAAATAACCGTTTTCACGCTAGAGACGGATTATTCGTTTGACACGGGTTATCCGTTTGATGATTCGCGTAAGATAGATGATACGTCTTAATTTGAAAATGGAATAGTTTGACTTTTGAATGAACAATCCGCCTGACTTTATCCGTCAATTTCGACGGACAGTTTGAAGATGGATTATCCGTTGCAGATAGCCTGTGTACGGCCGCCCACTCCCCTCAGAAAAAATCGGAGAAGAGGTGTCTGTCGGGAAGGGGGCGACTGTACTCAGGCTAGTCTCAGACGGATAATCCATTTCTAGCTCTAGTGTGAAAACGGCCAATAACAAAATTCCCGTGTCCAGTGTTCGGTACGACTGTCAGCCGTTGCGTTGTCCATAGGCCTCATTATTTCGCGCGGCTAATGCGTTTCGGTCACGTGGTCCAAGCGAGTTCGCCACCGAAGTGCCTTGATCGAGATGTCGTGGGAAGACGCCGTACAGGGACTAGGCATGGCAATGTCTACCGTAGCGTCGGAGAAAAACAGGGAAATATTGTTTATCGGCAAAGTGTTTTACAAACAGTGACATCTCTGCGTGTTGTTTCACTAGTGTTTCGAGGGCACGACCTCCTGAAAATCGCAAATATGAATTCCCAGCAAGAAGCCACACTTTCGCTATGGAAAAAAATTAGTTCCCGAGAGAGCGGCGGAAGTGGAGCCTAGGTCTTGGTCAACACTAAAAAGGCGCTTGGCCTAACGTGCGTACGGAGTCAAAGTAGCCGGGATATAAAAAACGCAACCATAAGTGTCATAAGTCAGTTTATTACCTTCCTTAAAAGTAGCAAATCTAGGGAACAATTTCTTTTACGGTTAACTCTTTTTTACCCTATTTACGGCTAACGGTTAAAATTTTTCAATTTTTACGGCTATGGACTAAATTTTTGGCCGTTTTACGTCTATCGGTTAACCCCATTGAGACCCTCTAAGAACGAATGTCGTTAAGGATTGAGCAAAATTGGAAATGGTCAAACAAAACCTTCCCTCATACCTTGTGTGTAGTTAGTACTTCACATGAGACTACTCACTGTGGCATTTGTTTGACTTCTAAGAAAAACCTGCACTGGGCATCGGGGGGAAGGGGGGGGGGGGGGGAAGTTTGGGCTCAAAAATGCATTTTTTGGAACAATTTTCTGCTTGAAAATTAGAGTTTTTTTAGGTAAATATTTCAGAAAGCAGACTAACAGTTAAAAATCTGTTTACATGATAGCAAAATATCATCCTTCCTCTCAATAAAAATGTTATCAATTTTTCTCTAGGCCCCCCCTGACGGCCCCTGTTCATTGTCATTTACAAGGGGGGGAAACGTTTTTTGACAAGGCTTAAAAATAGACATTTTTGAACACATTTTTTTCTTATTAGCACTCCGATTTAGATCAAAATTGAAACAGGATGTAAATATTTCACCCTTTGTGGACCATTTCATGCTTAAAATACATTTTTGCATGCCAATCAAATAAAAATGTATACCTGAGACAAAATAGTAAATTTTCACAACTTTTGTTCACCGCTGTCTTTCTTTTAAAAATGTAATTGGGGCGATGTTAAGCAAGAACGTTGGATGGTTCCTATAGCTTACATTCCTTTAAGTTTTACAGTCAGTTGTCGAGCAGATTAACGATTTTTGGTTTACAAAGACTGGCATCGCGAGGTTGGCGGTTAATTTATGCAAATTACTACCCGCGATATAACTTGGCAGGAAAATCTAATTCGACGTTTTCCAGCAAAATAATCGCTTCGATGGGATTATTAATAGATAACTGACACATTACATACCATTAACAAAGCAATCAATGCGAAAAACATTTCAGAGCCAAAGTCAAATCACACAAAAGTCACGGTTCGTTTAGGTCTTATCCACCATGTAGTAATGCATGTCAACGCATTCAAATCCCTTCCCTCATCTTCAGTGCATATCTACAAAGTTTCCTTTCACACTGAAACCCTGCCAAATTACTGCAGCTGCTTATGATGGGCAGAAACACATTTTTCCTTACCGTGCATGAAAATGACACTCGATCTGAAGATCGTGAAGTCTTAATTAGAATCATAGCGCTGTTACAAAGGAAGACGTTAATTGAAACAAAAAATCGCACATTAAAATGCTTAAAACGGCACTATTCGACTGTGCGATCAATGAAAAATGTTGCAGTGTTGACGGAGGACGGGGCATTTGTCCTCTTTTTTCGTCCCCACCCCGGGGGATTTAACAGCTCAAGAGTCCCCACCCCCGGGAATTTACCAAGGCAAAAAAAAATGCGGTGGAAATTTTGTTAACATAATTTCACCTTGTTCTGTATAGGAGCAAGGCGTCTTTAGGAATTTAGCAAAGATTGAAGTTCCCGAGCTTCTCGACAAAGTTTTATACGGGGAGGCTCCGCCCCGACGTCCAGCCCCATACCCTTTTATATACCATTTTTGACAGAAAAGGTACCTCTTCGTATACCTTTTCTTGGCAATTGAACCCCTTTCACATACTTAGTTTAGAACTTTGCATCCCTCTTAACTGCTGTACCTGCACTGTCTTTAAAATATGAATAAATCACAAAACCAAACCGTTTACTCAGCTCTTTTCACAACCATGTAATGCATCTGTAAGCCCTTTTTGGGCTTTTTTACCAACCGAACTGACAGTTTTCCCTACCCTTTCATACACTTCAACAAGTGAAATCCCAACCCTCTCATACACTTCAGCCGGAAAATGGTATCCCTTTCGGGTGGAGCCTCTCCCCAAAGGCCATTTTAGGGAGTACCCTCGGGGATTCAAGTCGGCTTTGAGTTTTGATCAACAATATGTCCAATTCAAACGGGTCAAATAGCACTTTCAGAAGTCTAAGTCTAAATATAATGGGGTTCACTGTTTTTCTGACATTATACTTAATAAAACGTTTATGAATTTTAATATTCGTACAGTAGAGGGAAGAAGTACTGTATTGTAAAATAATGGTGTCAAGGGTAGCGCCTAGGACGTTACACATTGCGCGACTAAGATGCGTTACCTTGAACAGACTGCTGGAAAATTGCACGACAATCCAACAGAACACCATTTTCTACATTTTCTTCCGCGGTGAAGAAAATTACGTCTTCCTACAAGGAGCTGCAGTAAATTGGTAGGTTGTCAAAGTGAAAGGAAACTTAGAGGTGTGCATTGGAGATGGGAAGATGAACGAAAGAGTTTGACATGCATCAGGATGAGATCTAACCCTGACTTGTGAGAGATTTGACGGACTAGTAAGGACGGAAAAGGACTAGTAACGACATAAAAGGACTGGTTAGGACAGAAAAGGACAACTAAGACGGAAGAGGACGAATAAGTGCATAAAAGCACATAAAAGGACAGAAAGGACAAGCGAGGAGTAGAAAGTACAGAAAAGAGGAGTTTTGAGAAACGCGTACTCCTTACAAGACGTTGTACACAGTGTTTATTTAATTTATGTTGCACGACTATATGGTGTGCTAACATGTAGTGCATGCCGAAATTTGACTTTGGCTCTGAAATGTTTCTCTTATTGATTGCTTCTGTTAATGTATGTACTGTGTCAGTTATCTATTAATAATCCCATCGAAGCGATTTATTTTGCTGGAAAACGTCGAATTAGATTTTCCTGCTAAGAAGGGCAGTAATTTGCATAAATTAACCGCCAACTACACAAGGCCTGTTTTTGTAAACGAAAAATCGTTAATCTGCTCGACAACTGACTGTAAAACGTAAAGGAATGCAATCTATAGGAACCATCCAACGTTCTTGCTTAACATCGCCCCAATTACCCCAGGGGGTACTCGGGATTTCAAGTGACGGGGATGATCGAAGGATTTTTTTGGGTTTGAAATTTTCGATTCCGGGATGTTTTTGGGTGCGAAAATTTGGCAAGTATTTTTTGGGTAGCTTGATTTGAGTAGGGATTTTTTGGGGGTATTAAAAAGAATCGGCAGTGCCCTGGCTGCGTAGTTCTGCGAACAAAGTACAAACAAACGTGTTTTGCTGTTGTTTAATAGTTAACTATGGTGTCGCTTCACATCGCACGTGTTAGGCATGGGATTTTTTTTAGCTCAAATTAAATTTTTTTAGTTCAAATTAAACTCTTGAAATGGTTGCTAGGTGTAAATAAATCCTGCAGCAACAATGCATGTAGGGCTGAAACAGGAAGATTCCCAATGAAAATCGAAGCACAATATAGGAATTTTAAGTTTTGGCTAACTCTAACCAAACACCCAAAACACAAATTATCACAGGTGGTTTATTATGATATAAAGTCGAGAATGAATAAGGAATTATGGAGCCAAAAAATCAAAGGCTTATTAGATCAAATAGGGCTGGGATACCTCTGGACAAAAGCACATGAAAATGACATAGGAATCTTGAACATTATCAAACAAAGACTGAAAGACATCGAGTTACAAAGATGGTTAAGTGACGTAAACAATGACGTAAGAAAAGACGCCAACCAGAAGAAAAAACTAAGAACCTTCCGAAAATTTAAAACAATACAAAATTATAAATGTGATTATCTCCGTCAGGTCACCAACGTCCGACACCCGATAACTCTAACTAAACTCCGTCTAAGTAATCACAAATTGGCGATGGAGACAGGTCGGGTCCCTACAAGAAACCGGAAGAGAGGATCTGTCCTATCTGCAAAAAAGACGTAGAAGATGAAATACACTTTTTAACTCTGTGTCCTGTGTATCAAGAAAAAAGAAGTACTTTATTCGAATACTTAAACAAAGAATACAGAATAGCAGTAAACAGAATGGCACCACATGATGTTTTTCTTTTGTTAATAAACCCTCCGAGCAAGAACAGACCAGTGCAAAAGTTAATTGCAAAATACGTATTCGACTGCTATGAGAAAAAGCTAGAAAAGAAGATCATTTTTTGCTTAAGTTAACATTGATTATAGTTCCACTAGCGTGCAATTTGTGTTATGATTTTAAATTATTTGGATAAAGACTCCAAATAAAACATTATCTTGTCTTGTCTATCTGGGATGTCTACACATAGAAATTTCTATGCAGGCCTTTCGGCTTTTAGTCGTCCCTTGTTTTAAAAGAAATAATGGTACCTGGAAGGTCCTTTAACATCCCTGCATCCAAATGTCTTTACAGGTACATTACAACCACTAAGTAACTTTTCTTAATTTTATCATTACCTTCACTATCACCATTGTTGCCTCGGTCGCCTCGGGCATCAGTCCTCTCAACCAGCCCATTTACATCATTTCCCCTACGTTTTAGCTCCTCAAACTGATTCTGTTTGAGAGTGATGCACTTTTCTACATATACCACACTCATGTTGAATACTACTTAAAACCTATTGTCGAATAAAGATGGTAGAATTAGGCGGCGTTCAGAGTTGGTGTTCGGGCACTGTGACTGAGCACGGTACTCTCGGGGCAGTAATGTGAGATTACAGTCTTTGTTCATATACCCACCCTAAGAATTCGGGCAGGGTGCCATTGCCCACGGTGTACGAGGTAGTGACCTAGTTCTCGGGAACTAATGGGCACCTGGTCCAGATCTTTTCTTTCGCTCCGAGACAATGTACTGTTTTCTATCCTCTGCTACACTCCTTTTCTAATGACGTCTGACAGGGCGAAACTGAGGAAATATGCACACAGTGATATAGGGTACCCAAGGTGTGAACAATGCCATTTTGGGCCAGTAGCTCAGCACAGTCTAGTTCTCGGTACAAAGTTTGAACAGCCCCTTATTCATTGAACTAGTAATTAACCGCATATAAAATTTATTGCTGAAATAGCTGAGACAGAAAAAAGTTTTTCTAGAAACGAATATCCTAGGAGAGGAGGAAAATAGAAAAAAGAATTAATCCTAAATGTGCGTACTCACTTCAAACCAAACCAACAAACACTTTACCATACGTGCATTTCTCTTCATACCACACTCCAGGATATAGAATGTTCCACAGTTACTAAGAACTATCTCCTCTGACAAAACATTTGAAAAGTATGTAAACAATCCAATCGAAATTCAAAGTGAAGTTTTATCCCTGTGCGAGTCGTGTGCCATATACAATCTATCATTGATGATTTTTGCCCTTCTCTCTTTCCAGATTGCGTCTTCCCCCTCCCCTATTTTAAAGGTTTTTACTTCATCCTCCCTCTTATTATTTGGTCGTTTCTCCTTCTCCTTTAACATAAGAGTTAAAGTCACGACCAGCGGATTTAAGCTAAATAAATATTACAATTATAACAAAACGGATTCCTCAATTGTGTTCAAATTGTTGCTTTATAGCTTTGGAAAAAAAAGTTGAGCGCGAACATAGGTCAGGGTTAGTCTGTTAAACTATTGAAAGACACGGCCGTTTATACTGGGACGGAGTCATTTAGGCATGAACTTTGAAATAACCGCGCAGACTTGTCAACCCCCCTCCCAGACGATAACAGTAACGCCGAAAGACTCTAAAGTAACTCTAAAATGCTCGATTAAGACTGGTGGAAATGTGAAAGATTTGACCTGGCAGGGCCTTGAAAGAAACCCCCGGGCCAGTAAAGGTCTATAATTACTACAAAACTATTCGACGGATGTAAATCAGTCACGTTGATGTTTTTCTATAAAATACGCCAGTGAGCATTTTCTCCTTTTTCCTCTTTTGTAATTCATGGTTTATATAGAAACACCATGATGGATAATTTTTTGTCTTCTTTTTACATATTGTATTATTAATGATCCCTGAAGACCTCAAAGGTGGCTGACGGAGATTTAATTGCATGGTAACGGCAGCCCTTACGGTTAGAGTAATATCATAAGGCGGTTGAAGTTTCGTCCGGCTGAATCACCTTCAACGTTAACAAACGCACTTTACTGAGTCCCTAATTTAAAATCAACATACGAACTGCAGTAAAGCATTAACGAGTTTGTTTTAGGAAAGTGTCATTTGAAAAAGAGAGATCACTCTATCTTAAAACTAACTGAGTGGATGACTTATCAGCTTGGAAAGTAAAACGGAAATTGCTTTTCAGTTTCAGTTCGGAGAGTATTTAAGACAAATTCTCCAGTGGATTACTCTCCTGATACGACGCTAATGGAACTTCAGTGTACCTTTAAGGGATGGCCTCGTCCTCGTGTTGCTTGGTACAATCCAGATAGTAAACTAATCATCAACGGATCTGAAAGCTTTTATCTCTACGAGCAGCTGGTTGGAGAGGACACCTTATCTTCTGTTCTTCGAAATCCTAATATCCAAGAAAAACACGAAGGGGCTTATAAATGCACTGGAATGAACAACATTACTGGATGGTCGAGTGAAAACACTGAGTTAATTGAAATGCGTTTTAGTTGTAAGTGATCTGATTACGTTAAATAAAGTCACTAATAAACCGGGGTGAGTAAAACCAGCTAAATTGCTGTACCGGTTAAAACTCTTTCGTAGACCCCTTTTTTCAATCATGGCCGTGTTGTTCAAAACCACCGGGTTAGAGCAAAATTCGATTTCAGGTGTTAAAGCTTAGAAAGCAAAGTCAGTTTAACTTTTTTTTCTACAATTTGATGAATGGATGCTCTAAAAATTAGAGAAAACTCATCTGTGAAAATGCTTTTAAACAGAAGAAATATCAGCCGTTGGCGCTAATAGGCCCTCGAACAGCTAGATCCAGGTTTATAAATGGGTACCAGAAACATAAGGTGGGAGGTTGTCCTGTTGCAATTAAAGAACAGACATCCAATCCAGATGGAATTAAATATTGGGTGCTTTATGTTTAAAAAACCAGCTTCTGACCTCCACTAACACGAGACATCCAGAGTGAAATGATTGTAAATGGTAAACCAGTCGGTCACCTGAGGCAGATGTATCCTAGCTACATCAATGATATACTTGCCAAATACTATTACGTGTTCTAGGTAAGAGCAATTGTCCGGCCAGATACGAAAAACCACTAAACAAAACTACCCTTAAAGAGTGGACAAAAAATGTGTGGAAACTATTCCCCTAGGAATGCAGTAACACAAAGCCCGAGGAAAGTGATCAAGCAAAAAGTAGAACACGGAATACCTTGTTACATAGCAGACTCCAAAAAAGCAGTAGACCTGCACCGTTCTAAGGGACTGTGCAATAATTACCTGGAGGAGGGAGGAGGGGAGGGGAATTAGAAGGGGGGCATAGGAGAAAATGACAGCAAGAGAGAGGGGGGGTTAGATGTAAAATTCAATACATACAGGGTGGGCATTACTTTTTCATTTCTTTTTGCAAACTGGAAAATTAGTGGAAGAGTTATTAGAGTTCAAATATAAATGCTTACATTGGAATAAAGCTGACCATTTATCAACTCTAAGGTGTTCTGATCTATTAACTTTTGTTTTCCTATCTGTCATGCAGTAGGAAAGGAATGCCTCTGTTACATATGTTAAAACAGTGCTACTTTATTTGCATTAGGCTTTAATAAAGCAGGAAACTTTAATTAAAAGTTGCAAAAGTAGCACTTTCATGTTATTCAATGAAAAAGAAAGATGCCAATGTTAGCACACATGGCATCATAATTTAGCAGAATGAAGAACCGAACTGCTGAAATTTAAAAAGCAATACAAATTTAAAGTATGGTAAATAAAACATGTAAAAGTTGTAAAAGCTCTCACTAACAAGCTGCTGAAAATGTATCTAAAGCAAAAAGATCTTAAGATAAGTGGAAGCAAGGCTGAGTTGATTGATCGAGTTCTCACCCACGCACGCGGGAACCTTAGTGCCAGAGATGCTGAAGAAGATGAGGAATCACCCAATTCATGCGAAGACGACACAAGCTCAGAGTTCATTGATTCTGATGACTCTTCAAATGACTCTTCGACATACGTCGAAGAGTCATTTGAAGTGATGTTTGTACCGGGGGAAGAAATCCAACAAGTAAACTAGGTATGAGAAAATCAATGGCAGGAGACTTTTTCAAGAGGAGGAGGGGGGTAGCCTTAATATTATCATTATGTGAGGGGGGCATATTTCACGCATTTCCCAACCCCCCTTCATATAATTATGGCACAGTCCCAAAACCTCTTATTTCACTGATCCCCTTTAATCTGCACCTCCATTGTTTTCAGGGATAGGGACATTGTTATTTCATAATCCCTATTGTTTTCCCAGCTAATCAAAAACAATCTTTCAAATAGGTGAGGGATCAAAAACGACAAAATTTGAGAGGATGTAGGTTTAAATACCTAAATACATATATACCGTGACCTAATAAACGCCCACTTCTAAATAAAAGCCTCTTATCTAATAAACGCCCCCTCTACGCTGTTAAAATTATATTAGACGCCCATCTCTTATAAACGCCCGCTTTCTCAATAATAAAATTGAAAGTTGTGAATGTTGGTCTTAAAGGAGAGAAAGTAAGAAGAGATAAACCTCTTGGAGCAGGGGCGAGACAACAGCAAAATAAACTGACATATGGTGTAGCCTCCGGAAATCGAGCACAGGCCACATGGGTCGGAGGCGAGAGCTGTTACCACTGAGCCACCCTTGCGTTCTTCACCTGTTTAGCAGACGCAATCAGTTAAAAGAGTGCTATATAAAACACCCCACGGTTGCTAAAGAATTGTTTTCATCCACTCGCTGAGGGGTCATTAACGACGGCGTGTTACTGAACAGAATAGAAGAGAAGGCGTAAAAGAAATATTGCCACAAATACTCAGGACTCAGTATGGGAGGGACTGGGAATAGGGCTGTACTGACGCTGCACAAGTGCAACGCAGCAATGATTTGATTAAAAATATTATTTGTTTATAATATTTTTCATGTTTTCGAATATAGGTTTGAACACAGCCCCGCAAATCAGTTCAAAAACGAGGCAATTTCCGAGGGGGTGGGAGTGGCTTTTCGAGGTGTTTTTCCGGAGGCTCTGTGTAAGATTGGCGAGTTATTAAAAAGCAACAGCTGCTCTGTTGAGCAAGCTGTCAGTTATTTCCGACGATCTTTTATTTATGGACTGCTGAATGTGTTTTTAAACAATACCAATTTTAGCACTGAAGCACACGTACCATTCTCGTCCTTAGAGCCCGTCGTTTCTTGGCCACTGGTCGGTTACAAATTAAGCCAAGCGGCTTTGGGGACGAGAATGCACACGTACCAACTCCGCGGTATGGCCAGTACCGCGTAACGTGATCTGATTTTCTTGACATGGTGACAAGCCTACAATCCTGGACAAAACCCCTTGGGACAGTACTGCAAAATTCATATTTTTCTGTCATTTCTCGGTTCCCTCTTAAAGCAGTGCATACTTTTCAAAATTTTCTTGCAGTTCTCCCTCCCCCCCCACACGATACAAAGTTGAAACTCGGAAAAAATTCTGGATACACGCGTGCAACACCGTTTGTGGGGTGAGAGGAGGGGTTGGACCTGTGTGAATTGGAAAACGCCCCAGAAACGCGAAAGTGCCCCAAGACTTTTGTCCATGATTGTAGGTTCAGAATTCAAAACATATTGCAGACGCTGTTATAAGTTCTTGGGGAAACCATGGCCTGCAATGAAAGCATACCATTTCCTTAAACCGATTTTCCACCATTTCCATGCAATGAAGAGATAGAAAAAAATGAAATTAAAAAGATTAGGGGAAAAAAAAAAGAAGAGGAAGAGAAAAAGACCCCATACAGCTTTACGCCCACGTGCTTGTTAATCCTATACTGTTATAATTGAGCAGGCGTTTATGGTTTGGATTCATCGGACGGCTTTCTACTATACGTAAGCTGAAAATACAGATCGTTCTTAGTCAGCGATTAATGAACATGTAACGCTGGTTAACGTGGCTCATTTCTGGCCATAACGTTTTTCTATGAAATATCACTGCTATTGAACATATGTCACAGTTTTTTTAAAGCCTAATTTTATAAGCCGTGCTTTTTTGTACTTTTTATTGGATTATTTCAGTTGTACATTATCGAGGTCTGTCACCCTTGTCGGTCACCCTTGTCATTAGCGACTTTAAGATCCAACGACGCGACGGCAACGAGAATGTCGCTTAAAAAGTTAGTTTGCGTTCTTTCAGTCTTTTTCGCAATTATCCCTACCCACTTACTTTGTCAAATGTTGGCGAACCCTCCTAGAGTTGAATTCCTAGGGACCATATCCGAGTAGAGAAAGAGAAATTGAATTTTCTCGTCGCTTGTTACGTCCCCCATAAAACGCGAAATTAGGCATCTTCACGTTGTGGTCGTGCAAAAACGGGCAAAGAAATATACAAAAAAGCGTGGTGCACAGGCAAGGTTGTTGTTTTGCTTATAAAACCTATTGTTTATTTGACGTTCTCGTTGCCGTCCGCGTCGTTGGATCTTAAAGTCCTATTTTGCCTTGTAACCTTCTTGAAGGTAGTTTCGTTGTCAGCTTTCGTGACCTGAATTAGTAATTGAATTGACGGAGGTAGTCCGAGTATATAACATAAAAAAGTGTTTCTAGTAGTATAACCATGATAACGTTTCTTGATGAATTGTCGTTTCATGAACATACTACAGTTCTATTGTCTTTTAAAAGCTTTAAATTTGACTTTTATCGCGCTAGTTTGTAGTTTTGATAGCATCTCGGCATTGTAAATTATTAATGGTTGAAAGCTGACAGCCACAAAAAAGAAAGAGCATAGGTCTCCCTTGTAACTTTTTTTAGGGCAATTTCGTTATCACCTTTTGTAAGTTGAGTACATAATTTGAATTCGTGAGTACTTGGAGTACGTAGTCTACTATGTTGGAAATTAAGCCTCGTTGGTGGATAGGTATAGGGATAGTCTATGACGTCACCAAGAGCCATAATGGCTCTTGACATCACCCATTGTTATAACCTAGGGAAATAACTGTCTTCCTGCATACTAATTCGGTATAGGTTTAATATACAGATTTAGCCAGGGCTAAAAGTGAATCTCCCGTTAATAAAATAAATAATTTAAATCAAAATAAACTTGTATCCACAGATCAGGGCTCATTCATGTGACTTTTGAGGCAAAGGCTAATAATAAGTGATTTTAGAGAAAAATAATTTGACAGTCCAAGAGTGAAACAAATTTTACATCGAGTTAATAGTCAGTCTTATTTGTACACCCAAAACTAGCAATCATGTTCGATCACAGTAGATTAGGCCTGGAAAACAAATAGACCATTCGTGTATTGTATTTGCATTAGCTGTTGCATCATAATGTGGCATTCACCAGTTTCTCCAACATTGCTCCGTTTGAGAGAAGGCCTACTCTGGGACCTAAAGTCGCCTAAAGTCGCCCAAAGTCGCCTTAAGTCGCCTAAAATAGCCTTAAGTTGCCTAAAACCGCCTTAAGTCGCCTAAAGTCGAGGTCGCCTTTAGTTGCCTTATGTCACTAAATCATTCAAATCTTAACGAGGTTCAAATTGTCTTGTAGTTATTACTTTTTTAGTTTTCTATTTGCAGAATGCATGATTTCTTATAAAGTGTGTAATAACCCGTGTTCAATAATATTAGCCACAGACCCACCCCACCCCCCACAAAAAACTCCCATGGTGACTTAAGACCCATTAATTTCTTCTCCAGCCCTCTAATTTATACATTTAATTACTTTACACAATTTACTACACGTAATAATTAGTCGTAAGCAATACAAGAATAATCATTCCTGTATTGTTTATGCAAAAATGACAACATATAGTACACCACTTTATCCAGTCACTTGTACAGGTATTTCATTAATTTCATCCCGGGAGGTTTGTCTCATATTTCTGAGTAAAAATATTGTTTAAAAAGGCATTCAAAGGTTCAAGTTCTAGCTAAATTACATTAAACAGTGTGCAAAGAGAGTAGACAGAGTAGTGTCCAGGCAATAGCCCTGGGGTACTGGATTTTATAATTGGGCTAGTGAACTGCCTTTTCAACTTGCCTGGCTGGCAAGTAAAGTCTTTTAGGGAATTCAGATTACAGAAGAACTGTAATCAGTCCCATTCATAAAAAAAAATTGGGGTTAGTCAAAATGGCTTTCAGGCTAGTGTATGCTAGGCAAGCTGTAAAACTGACTTTCTTTGCACCCTGAACAAAATATAATTAAAAAAGTGAGTCTCTTTTCTACTGCTTTGTGAGAGTCCAACACTGAAAGGCATTTCAACTAACTTAGATCAATACAGGTTGGTTGCAGGGAGAAAAAAATACAATTATTGCCGCCACAACATTAATCTAAATTTTCTGGTAGTTAATACAAGTCTAAAGGTCAATCGAAAAAAGTGTCCATGTAAATTACCGACCCAGATTTTAAGAGCAACTAATGATAAGTTTTTTCTCCAGCACACAACCTCTGATCTGTATTTACCGTCGAATTATATCCATCTATCATTGACAGAAACACAATCACTCTTATAAACTTGAACACTTAGCTTAGCTTGTACAGTCGTCTCTTTAGGTCTTCCCTTCCAGACAGAAATTCAAGCTTTGTACATGGAAGGTGCGTGAAACTGCTCTTTGTTTCTGTTGTCGTGATTGCTCCCTGCCAAACGATTTGATGTAATCGACCATTATTGATGAAGAACGTAGAAAAGCGAAATAATACTGTTCTTTCCTCCACGCTATGGCAGCCCAGAAAGTATTGTGTTTTGATCACGTGACTAACTGGTCTGGAGGCGGGGAGAGGGCGGGCCCGAGAAACAATGGAAATTAGCTTGCGACTGCAGCGGAATTCTGGGAGAAGCAAAGTGGCTGATAGGAAAGTGCTCTTGCTGTTGTCAATTGTACGTCGCGTTTTCGTTTAAAGATCTCCTTTTAAATGGAAATTTCTGACATAATAATGGAAACGTTTACACTTGGTACTGCCATCGGTTTAAACATGACGCATAATGCTTCCTTTTGTGCTGAGAGTGTAAACGCTGCCGCGTGGAACAGACCGAGCGAGGTTGGTTGAAGCTAAGCTTAGTTGTTTCTGCTGGTGCATAAATGCACTGATGAAATAGTTTCCAGAGAGACCATGGATAAGAGAGTACGGTTCACTAGCGAAGCAAGTATTTGGAAGTGTTTTGTTTGACTGAGACAGGAAAGGAGCAATATATATACGGCGAGAACTACAAACTATTTGTTTTGAATTCAATTGGAAAAACATCCTCTTAGCCAAACGTGTGGGGACAAACATTGGCAGAGCAACTGCCCAGACATACAATGGGGAGCGTCATTTCCATAATGTGCGATATCGATAAGTGATTTTAGATGTTTTAAATTAATTACTTAAATGTTTGTTGTCAAATTATGAAAAAAAGACACTTCAATAAGTTTTTGCTACAAACCAGCTTACAGTATTTTACAGAGATGTATTGAAATACTCTACTTTTAGGGTTTTATTTTTTGGAAAAAGAAATTCAGGAACCATTGATTTTTTGTCCCTTATATTATAAAATAATGCATTTAAAGACCAAGAGAAAATTTACCGTTTTGCTTCTAACTCAGATTTTGTCTCTGCTAATGTAATACTAAACAACGCCCTTGATATTAGCCTGTGCCACAGCTGGAACTAAACTCTGGGTTAAGTCCATCTGCAAAACAGCGGAAAAATCCTAGTTCTGGGCCCGCTGTGTGTGTATTAGGATTAGAGAACATGCCAGGACTGGACTGTTAAAAATGCCATTGTCCATTTGCCAATCATGTTGAAGGGAAACTCAAAATGCTGGTAATTCATTTAGTGCGTAAGGGCCCAGAACAAGGATATTAGAGCTGCTTCGCAAATGTTACTAACCAGGGTAAGAATACACCTGCAACACAAGCTACCTTGATATTTAATGTTCAAAATATTAGGTAGCTGAGATTGTTGAAAATTTGGAAGACTAATGTAGATGTCTTCAAGACTGAATTAACTTATGCTACAACATTGTGTCCCTAGAGAGGTAGTGTTATCAGATTTTGATTTTGTATATGTTGTAGTTCATTTTTATTTCAGTTAATTTTTTTATTTTTCCATCGTTTCTGGGTATGGTTATTTATGCTAATGAATTTAAAACAAAGGAAAACCAAAAATCAACTGAAATTAAAAATTAACTGCAACATATTAATGTTAATTTTTATTTTTCCATCGTTTCTGGGTATGGTTATGTATGCTATTGAATTTAAAACAAAGGAAAACCAAAAATTATCTGAAATTAAAAATTAACTGCAACATCACTAACATGTAACTCACCTAAATGTCACCTTTTTCTCCTTAAGTCGCCTAAAGTCGCCTTAAATCGCCTAAAGTCGCCTTAAATCGCCTTAAGTCGCCTAAAATTACGGCGACTTAAGGTCCCAGAGTAGGCCTGAGAGACTATGGATAATTGGACAACCCCGAAATATGATTTTAAGAAACACACGTTCCATTCCTCTGTCTAAAAGGGAGGCCAAAATAATATATAGATTTAGCCACAGCTAAAAGCGAAGCTCCCATTGATATTTTTATTACTTAATCAAGCAATAATTTTGTATTCCACAAATCAGGTAACTTAAGGGCACATTCATGTGACTTTTGGGGGAAAAGCTAAGTGATTTTGGAGTGAAACAAATCTTGTATCGAGTTGATATAGCTCTATATGTACACCCAAAAAATAGTCTTCGGTCACATTTAAGAGCAATAATGGCTCTTGATCACAGTAGATAAGGCGTGGAAAACAAAGTCTTGGAAAACAAATCAGACCGAATTTTTTCGTTCGACAAGTTTACAAATTCTTGCCAATAAATCTGGGTGCGTGCAAACCAATCTTTTATTATTTTTTATAGACCATATCTGAGGAGAAAGAGTACTATGAGGCGCTGTTTTTATCATACAGACCTCGTACAAAATGCAGTATTTCACAAACTTTCAAGACAAATTTCATTCATTCAATATTCAGGACCATCGAAGCACGCTTGGACTTTTAATTAGCGAAACCGTTCAAAAAATTTCCAAAATCACCTATACGGCCATCCGGTTCTAACTTTTGACAAGCGCCAAATTTGCGAAGAAATTTTAAAAGAGTTACCCTTCAACGTGACAAAGAATTTATTGAGTCTATTTTTTACTAATGGTTTTATAACGATGTGTAATCTTAAAAAGCGTTTGAGACGCTTGGCATTTTGAGTACTCCTGAAAGCGATGTTTATGAACGGCTGAAAACAAACGGTAAAGCGATGAAAATCACACTTTTGAGACTACCAACAATCAATAAAGAAATATCATTCGGTAGAACATTTACAGAGACAACAATTTTCATTCACGAAAACAAATGAGTATTTAAGTGTCTCTAAGAATCCTCAAGTCTTTACTAGTAAGCTTAAAGATAAAGTTTATGCAGAAACCTGTCATGTTTTAAGCCGCCGGTTTCCCGGTGTTTGCTGTTTTCAAAAAGTGAGTCACGACAAGAAAATCGCTCAAAGCTTTCTTTCTACAGCCAAAATTATAAGTAAATATTCTTCGGAAAGTTTTTTCTTTCTATTTACGGTGAATTAATATCGACTAAAGGCTTTTTAAGATCGGTGTCTCAGTCAAATCTTAATACAAACGTGCATAAACTAGCTTCATAAACTGCGCCGCTGGACTTCATGAAATTATATTTAAATACAAAAATTACTTAAGCTTACCATATTTCGAGATGCAGCTCCTGAAAGCTATCAAGTAAGGCAAGGATCGCTTGAGCCTTTATAATTCTCGTACACATCCAGCAAGGTGAAAAACAAAAACGATGCCATCCGAAATCGGATTATCGGCTTTGACAAGCGACGCACTTCTCAACCAAAAACCCAATAAACAAACCAGCCATGAATAAGAGAACAGTCTTGATAGCAGCTGTATTTCATTCTGTACATCTAGTGGAAAAAGACAGTTAAAAATATCACAAGTTGACTCAAAACTCTGTCACCTTCAGCGGTCAAAGTATACAACTTTCAAGATGCTGCATAAATTTTACGCATGAACTCACCTGTCAAATTTTAACCAATCGGAGCATAAAAATTGGACGTGGAGCGTGACCAACACGTAACCATGGTAAGAAAAGGTCTTCCCCGCCTGTCTTTTAAAAAAAACTGGCTGAATTTTTGCGTCTGAGGTCAGTTTGAAATCAAAATCGTAATAGTGCGGTGCGATACTGACATAAACACAACATATTTGATATGAATTTAAAAAAAAGTAAACGTGAGCCTGCGATCATTTGAAAACGAGTAAATTTTCAGCGGATAACTTCAAAAAATACTCGACCTCAATGGGTCGACACCGGAGCCCGCGATACGGCCAGGTGATACTGGTCAGCGGATACCCTGTTTTGACAGCTGTCAATTGATGACAACATTGATGTGCAATCAGCTTTCTCCTGGGCTCCCAGAGTAGCTAGAAAGTGTGAGAGTAAACGTTGGTATGCCTGTGGTGCGGACGGACGGTCGGTCGGTCGGTCACGTGATTTCCAAATTTTCTGGGATGGGTAGATCTATTTACCCATGGTGCTCCGCAGGCGCGCTTCGCGCGCGGAGCTCCGCTAAAAAATCAGGCCGGATTTTTTGTGTTCGACAAACGGTTTACTTTACAAGTAAATCTTGGCGATGAATCTGGTGGCGTGTAAACCAGCCTTTTAAACATACTTTTTCTCATCACGTCTCAGGTAAACAGTACTATGAGGCCCTTTTGTTTTTTTATCATACAGACCTCGGACAGAATTTGTTCTCTTTTGCCCTATTTAAACCTATAATTCTGCAGTTTTTCACAATTTTGCAAGACAAATTGCACTCAATATCCCGGACGATCAAAGTAGGCGCTTCCTTTGCACAACAAATTATAGCATTGACCACACTATAAAACGCTTTCACGAAGAGAATTCCATAATGCCGGGACTTCGTGAAAACGATAAAAAAATTCCCAAAATCACCTGAGCGGCCAGCCGGACGGGTTCTCACTTTTGACAGGTAGGAAATTTGGAGTGCGATTAATAGAATTACCATTTACGCTTCAACATGATAGAGAATTTGTTATGTTTAGGTTTTATTTCCCTTTATTTATAAAACTGTTTATGGTTTTGTTATGTGTAATCTTTAAAAGCGAGTGATATGCGATGTTTATGTTCGACGGGAAACAACCGGTGCAGCGATAAAAATTGAGAGAGGGACTACTAACAATCAATAAAATATATATAACTCGGTGAAATATGTACAGACAATAATTTTCATTCACGAAGACAAGTATTGAGAGTAAAGTGTCTCTGAAAATCATGAGTCAGGTAAGCATAAGCTTATTTATGTTTACGCTGTGGCTATATGGCAGGTAACCGGTCAAGGTTTTCAAAACACTAAATGGCCGGCAGTCCTATATTCTCAGTAAAATTTCACAAAATCCAAAGATTCTAGCTAATCTAAAGGGTGTTACAAAAACTAAGACCCTCGAAAACGAAGACCTTAGACCTAAGACCCGTCTTAGTTTTCGAGATTACGAAAACTAAGACCCCCTAAAATCGAATCCGTCGAAATATAAAGTCAAATTGTAACCGAAATAGGTCTGATCTGTCAAATTATATCATGTTCGATCCTTTCCACCGAGTTTTAGGTCAAATTTAACGGTAAATTTAGGGGTCTTAGTTTTCGTAATTTCGAAAACTAAGACCCCTCTTAGTTTTCGTAATTACGAAAACTAAGACCCCCACCAAAACAATCTCTAAAATTTCTACAAAGTCGAATTACGACCGTTTGAAGACTATAATCCGTAAGACAAACAAAAACTACTATCGTACGCGTGCTGATCTACGATCCGCTAACAGTTTGAAGACTCGCTTTAAAAAGAGGACCAAAGCCATAGACTTCCTACGTATCTATTGTACACTGAAAATATGCCTTACCCCTATTGGTCTTTAATTTTGTTGTTTATCCTTTAAATCATGAAATTGGCTTTCCACTGGAGATGGATCCATCTCTAGTGGAAAGCCAACATCCGGATGTTTTTCTTTATGTCTCTGCGATCGAGATGGCGTTACCTGTAACTATCACCTGAGGGGGTTCGCGTGCACGGGTTGTCGTGTTTATTTTATTGTTCTGAAATTAGAACTCCAATTCTCGAGACGATGCTTTGCTAGTACAGGAAATTCATTCACCCATTCGTTTATTATTATTATTATTATTATTATTATTTCATGAGTGATTTTAGCGATTATCCCTCGCAGGCTATTTCTCCTTGCCCCCCACCCCTACCCCTCAACTACCTTTGCATTGTAACCCGGTGATCTCCGGGATGGCAACGATAAAAACAAACGCTAGAAAAAAGCAATGTGGTATATTCTTCTTTTTTCGCCCCTTTTATAAACGCACTTTTCTATCTATGACCTGGCCAGAAAAGGAAAAACAAAATCGGTATTTTTGGGCTTGTACTAAAACATGGAACGCCGGAACGCCGGAATACTAAAACCCGGAACACAAAATTACTAAAACCCGGAACGCATGAAAAATAAATAAATTAAAAAATAATAAATAAGAATAAAAAACTTGAAACTCGGATGTTAGGATCCCAAAAAAATGTTCTACCCGATTACCAACACTAGGCGTTGGATTTTTGCGTTTGACCGCTGACTGTGCTCGCCGGCTTATTTAGAAATCCTAAGACCTGAAATTGGAGAATTTTCGATCCATTTATCATACAATACGCGATGCGATCGCTAAAATTAAAATATGGTCTATATGTAGCACTTAGTGTCAAAGATCAACTGCACGCCACCTAATCATGACCTAATGACAAGTAGTGTATTCGCCCAATATTATCCACGTACAGTAACAGAGAGTACTTAACTTTGCGGTCGAACTGACCAACATTCACTGATAACATCAAATAAAGCAAACAGTAGTAGTAGTGGTGAAAAGGATAAAACTCTAATACAGTAGTATTCGAAGAATCAGTGAGACACTGAATCGAAACATTCCAAAACTCAAGTGCTTACCTCTTTTTTTCCAGGCTTTTAGGACTGCTGCTAAACACAAAACAGTGATTACTTAGCTGATATTTAATACTTTGTATATCTTAAACGTACGTAATAAACGAAAAGAAACGAGTCTTAAATAAAGAATGTAACAACACTTACCTCGCAGAAGCGTCCATTTTCCCAACACTGTACCACTACATGTTACTTACATTATCATAATTACATTTTGGCGGGAAACATCACCAAAATCTTTGCCACCCGGAAATAGAGGATCGACACCAAATATTAGATGGTTTCTTAAAACACATTATAATCATCAATTAAAAATAAATATCACAGCAAAACGTTCTTACCAAATAAAGATAATCAAGGTTTGTTTTTTTTTTGGCAGGCGGGTTTGTGGTTGGGTGGGGATACTGGGGGAATTTTCCTGTTTGAATTGAAGTACTCAGTTATGGGTTTTAGAAATACAGGTTTTAATTAATTCATTCATTTCTTTCTTTATTTTTTTTATTTATTTTAGCTAAAATGCGTTCCGCGTTTTAGTAATTTTGTGTTCCGGGCTTTAGTATTCCGGCGTTCCGGCATTCCAGCGTTCCATGTTTTAGTACAAGCCGTATTTTTGTGTGATGTTTAACCGATAACGCCGTTGACCACTTAGCGATCAGGCATTCAGGTCGCAGCGACATGTCATCCCGCAACGAAGACAAAGATCCATCTCCAGTGGAAAACCAATTTTATGACTGGGGGAAAAGTGCGACAATATCCTTACTTTGTCGGACTTTTCCAAACTTCCACACCTCTGGGAAGTGTAGAACTAAGTAAAGAATGACAAAGGGTTCATGACTGGGGGAAAAGTGCGACAATATCCTTACTTTGTCGGACTTTTCCACACTTCCACACCTCTGGGAAGTGTAGAACTAAGTAAAGAATGACAAAGGGTTCATGACTGGGGGAAAAGTGCGACAATATCCTTACTTTGTCAGACTTTTCCACACTTCCACACCTCTGAGAAGTATAGAACTAAGTAAAGAATAACAAAGGGTTCATGACTGGAGGAAAAGTACGACAATATCCTTACTTTGTCGGACTTTTCCACACTTCCAGACCTCTGAGAAGTGTGGAACTAAGTAAAGAATGACAAAGGGTTCATGACGGGGGAAAAGTGCGACAATATCCTTACTTTGCCAGACTACTCCACACTTCCAGACCTCTGAGAAGTGTGGAACTAAGTAAGAAGTGAAGAAACTCTGGATTTCATGGCGAGGGCTGGACATGGCCTAAATTTAGGGCTCTTAGTTTTCGTAATTTCGAAAACTAAGACCCCTCTTAGTTTTCGTAATTACGAAAACTAAGACCCCCACCAAAACAATCTCTAAAATTTCTACAAAGTCGAATTACGACCGTTTGAAGACTATAATCCGTAAGACAAACCAAAACTACTATCATACGCGTGCTAGACTATCCGCTTCTTCTAACAATTTGCAGACATACATTATCAATATTGTGGCTTTAAGAAGAGGATGAAAGCTATAGACTACCTAAGTATGCCTTGTCATGAACCCTTTGTCATTCTTTCCTTAGTTCTACACTTCTAAGAGGTGTGGAAGTGTGGAAAAGTCCGACAAAGTAAGGATATTGTCGCACTTTTCCCCCAGTCATGAACCCCTTATCATTCTTTACTTAGTTTCACACTTATTAAAGGTGTGGAACTGTGGAAAAATCTGACAAAGTAAGGATATTGTCGCACTTTTCCCCCAGTCATGAACCCTTTGTCATTCTTTACTTAGTTCTAAACCTCTCAGAGGTGTGAAAGTGTGGAAAAGTCCGACAAAGTAAGGATATTGTCGCACTTTTCCCCCAGTCATTAACCCTTTGTCATTCTTTACTTAGTTCTACACTTCTCCGAGGTGTGGAACTGTAGAAAAGTCTGACAAAGTAAAGATATTGTCGCACTTTTCCCCCAGTCATGAACCCCTTATCATTCTTTACTTAGTTCCACACTTATTAAAGGTGTGGAACTGTGGAAAAATCTGACAAAGTAAGGATATTGTCGCACTTTTCCCCCAGTCATGAACCCTTTGTCATTCTTTACTTAGTTCTTCACTTCCCAGAGGTGTGGAAGTGTGGAAAAGTCCGACAAAGTAAGGATATTGTCGCACTTTTCCCCCAGTCATGAACCCCTTGTCATTCTTTACTTAGTTCCACACTTATTAAAGGTGTGGAACTGTGGAAAAATCTGACAAAGTAAGGATATTGTCACACTTTCCCCCCAGTCATTCTTTACTTAGTTCTACACTTCTCAGAGGTGTGGAAGTGTGGAAAAGTCCGACAAAGTAAGGATATTGTCGCACTTTTCCCCCAGTCATGAACCCTTTGTCATTCTTTACTTAGTTCCACACTTCTCCGAGGTGTGGAACTGTAGAAAAGTCTGACAAAGTAAAGATATTGTCGCACTTTTCCCCCTGTGAAGAACCCCCTGTCATTCTTTACTTAGTTCCACACTTCTCGGAGGTGTGGAAGGGTAGAATAGTCTGACAAGTTGAGTTTAATGTCGCATTTTCCCTGAGTCACGAGAAGCTCACTGCGCTTTATGAGCACTTGGTTTTATTTCTGTATGGTTTGTTACATTTTTCCTTAAGAACTATTTTTACTTTGAATGGCAGATATAACCATTGTTTCAATGCCAGCCGTTGAAAGAAACTTAAAGCTAAGAAATCCGATCTCCAACCAAGCTTTCTTCCTTATCAGTACGGGTTCAAATTTGATCATTGTTAGATCACGCCATATATCCACTGTTTCGTAGTTTTTCCTCTTCTCTAAGGTTATGTCAATGCTGAACATAAATTATGGAAAAGACGAAGTGTCCTCTGTTCATTTTCCTTGTCATTTTTGCATATTTTGACAGCCAAGAGAAGGTCTGCTCGAAAACTTCTGTTTCAATCTGTATCCAAACGTTTGTATATCGCTTCATGCTAGAATGCACTTATATGCCGCGAAAGGATTAATTACCGTGATGAAATAACTTAGTAAGTGATAAGATTAAAATAAATTTCAGTGTTCTGGCCGACGACCTATTAAGAGCGACTCTCTGTAGGGACCGAGTGAGATTGAAAAAATATGGCACAAGGTTGAAAAAATGGTTCCCTTGATATTTCGTCCAGAGATAACCTATGGTATGCTAAGAATCGTAATATAAGTTTTAGGTTCTAGAGTTTTTACGTTTTTGAGAAAATTACGAAAAACCGTCGACAACCCGTGAAGCCGAAAAATCACAGAAATGAGGTCAAATTTCATGATCAGATAATCGAACTCGCGTGAAGGCGCATAGCAGATTATGGCTTTCTGTAGTTTCTAATTTTATTTAGGAGGTATTGCTAAGCTGCTTTGATGATATTTTAGACTTGCAATTGTAATTCCGAATTTCTGGAGAGCAAGCGAAGAGAACCGAAATTTCTAGACTTTGAAAATCAAAAATTCCATACCGTTTTCTAACATCTCAAAACATACTCGGTATTATGTAGAATTCTTTCAAAATTCAATTCTAGCAAGAACAAGAGCTGTTTTTGAACGTGATATAATTTTTTCTTGGCAAAAGGTATTTCTGAGACGAGCCGCCCCATGCAAGTTGACCCAATTTGACCTTTCGAAGAGATTTTGTTTAACCAGGAAATGTAAACAATTCGACTAGCCTTAGCTCGCTTTCTGAGCAAACCATTGAAAAACCCGGCCATTTCCCATTAAAACTACTCAGTAAACCTGAGATAATACTTAAATGACAGCTTACCTTCCAAATGGGTGTTTGAAGGCAAATAATTTTGACTTTCTCAGTTAATTTTTCCATTGCTTTCTTGTTGCCGCGCTTTATAATTTAGGGTCATATCTTGACATCGAGCTTGTACGCCGGTTCCAGGCTAAGCTTGTGCAACACTTTTCCGGAAAATCAATCCATATGTTGCAATATCTACCTCTCAGTGAGCAACCTCTTGATATTCATTTACTTTCTTGTATAATAAAAAAGTTCCTAAGCGCAAGACGTAAATCTCGGGCCAGTGAGTGTAACGCAATCTTTCCTTCGTCACTTCCGGACCAGATGATTAATTGTTTTCCTGGCGGGGGAGGGGGAAAGAAGTTTTCCTATGCTAACAATTTCTTTTTCTTGTTGATGTTGCACGCAATGCATTTAACGGTTCATTACATGGCCACTGCAACAATTTCATTAAGATTTCCATCATGATATAAACATACACAAGATTTTTTCATGTCTTTTGTTCCAAATGTTTAATACAGTAATTCACTCAATTGCTTTCGCTCAGAATACGTTTTTCTTTCAAGTTAAACGGAACAACCTCCCGTTTTTCTCCTTAGCGCAGTCAGCTTCAGTGGGTAGTGGAAAATAGCTGAGAGTTCGTAACCACACCCTATTCACTCCCCCTAGTCCCCTACCCCATCCTTGTGCTAACTTTGAATTTAAAGTGAGTGAAAACAAAAGGAATTTGGGGTAAAGGACGGCCCATTCCATTTTCTATTAAGAAGGGGGGAGGCGACTGGAAGATTTTGAAAAGAAAATTGCGCGG
The DNA here is from genome assembly GCA_942486035.1 of Porites lobata. Lineage (NCBI taxonomy): Eukaryota > Metazoa > Cnidaria > Anthozoa > Scleractinia > Poritidae > Porites > Porites lobata. Next base: position 240,983 of record CALNXK010000384.1, read on the forward strand.
GCTCAAGCCGGAAAACAAATTTCCTGCAGAACGCAAACTTGTATAAATCCCCTGCAGCATCTTAGTGACACGGATTCTAAGAAGAAAGTCTATATGACAGTGCTCCCACGATTGACGTACGCCTAGGTTAGGGCTTGGCGTGGTATTTGGGTCGTGATACTGAATAACGTATCCCTATGATTACCCTCCTCCCATCCCCCTACCCCACCCTTGTCGTAACTTTGGGCTTTACTTTATATCCGCTTAATACGTTGGATTTCAAAGTGCTTTTTTGTTGTTGTTGTTTTTGTTGTTGTTGTTGTTGTTTTGTTTTTGGACAAAGTGAGCGCTCAAGGTTATGCAATACACTTCAAAAGACCTAAACTCATTTTCCTGGACGTATCTTTGTAAAGTTGTCAAGATTTCAATCCAGTGGAGATTGTCCGCGTAATAAGGTTTGCCGAATGTAAGAAAAAGTTAGGAGCCTCGCACGTGCTAGCTTCGCTTATCGGGCGAGCGATCGAAAAGTTCGATTTTAAAAGATCACAGCTTGAACGCCGTGAGAATTCTATATTTAGGACTTTGTCAGAGGTAAACAAACCGTTTGCCACAAATCTATTTGCGTTTGGTAATTATCTGTTTTAAACTTCCCAAAACAGTATTACGTGCTCTAATTTGCTCGTACGAAAAGAGACATGTCTTGTGCGAACCCAAAAGCAAATCATTTTCAGCTTCCAAAGGGACAGTTTTCGAGAACTTTAATATAAAAGCGTGTGTCTACCTCTGCATCAAAAGGTATCTTGTTGAACATAATTCCTAAAAAGTTGGATGCGCCACGAAGGGGACATATTTGCGTGTTCACCTGCCATGGGCAAATTGGTAAATACAATTAATACAAATTACAAAAACTCGCCTTGCGGCCAGTAATGCATCAGTCAATTCCACCTGCGCCCAGCCCCCCACCCCGGGCTACTGCGGGGCATTTGACCGCCTTGTCAGTCCCGGGGGCCGGGCATTAGCCAACCCCCGGGCCATTCCCGAGCTTTTCACACGCACGCGGTTTCCTATCAGAATATAACTACACAGAAGGTTTTACTGGAAAAAAAAGCGGCAGATTGGCTCATCTGTCAAGGACAGCCTGAGGAATAAATTGTAGAGGGTTGTAAAGGCATGTTCTCGATTTTACATGTATGTATGCATTTCTTCATTGCTTATCAAGCCAGAATTACGTAGCGAATTGAATTGGAGCTGTCGATGTGAATCAACGTTTTTTTGGTTATTGAATCAAATTTCTGTTGATATTATTTGAAGAACATCCTTTCATATTTATAAAACTATTCATAACATATAACTTTAGAGCGCTCTATTAATTTTAATGTCAATAATTTTATATCAATACTAAAACCATAAACTGGTGCATGTCGCCGCGGCGTGAAGTGTTAATTAGAATCCTAGCGCTATTACAAGGAAGACGTTAATTGAAACGAAAAATCGCATACTGAAATGCTTAAAATGGCACTATTTGACTGTGCAATCAATGAAAAATGTTGCAATGTTGACGTAGGACGAGGCATTGCCCTCTTTTTTCGTCCCCACCCCGGGGGATTTGACAGCTCAAGAGTCCCCACCCCCGGGAATTTGCCATCCAAGGCAAAAAAATGCTAATGCCCGGGGATCAGCCCGGGAGGGGGCTGGGCGCAGGGCGCAGGTGGAATTGACTGATGCATAACTAGCCCTTTTTCAGATATATATTACTATTCCCTTTTATCTAGCTTTAGGAAATCATTAGCAATGGGCCTGCCCAGGCATTTGACCTTTGGAGCTAAAACTAGGTAGGATTTCTAGTTTGTTGCACAGTCACTAGAAAATGGGAAAAGTAAGTGTGTTGCGTGTACAAACACCAATTCAAGTATTGCATACAGAGAACTCTCCTTCGAAAAAGGCTTGTGATTACAAATAACAAAGTTACAATAAACCAAAATGAAAACATTGTATGCTAGTAAGGAAGAAAATGAAGAAAGTGAGCAAGAGCAAGACAAAAATTCCACGCGGATGTATTTGCGGCACGTGATCACTTAGATGTAAAGATTGCGTGACATCAATCTGGGTCTATTTTTCAGTTCACTTAGTTCCTTCACTTCTTTCCTCTTTTCATAAGAAATATTCAATACAAAACTCAATAGATACCCGGAGGATGCTTTATATGCAAGACATGGATCCAGGTCCAGCAAAAATATTGCACAAGCCAGAGAAAGGTGACACTTAGAAAATACCGTAGCCGTATGAAAAGGCCGGCGGCTGAGCATGGCAGCAAGACACAGGAAAATTAGCGAAGAACATCAAAATTATTTGCCTTCAAACAGCCATTTGGAAGGTAAGCTGTCATCGAAGTATTATCTCAGGTTTACTGAGTAGTTTTAATGGGAAATAGCAGGGTTTCTCAATGGTTTACTCAGAAAGCGAGCTAAGGCTAGTCGAATTGTTTACATTTCGTCGTTAAACAAAACCTCTTCGAAAGGTCAAATTGGGTCAACTTGCATGGGGCCGCTCGTCTCAGAAATAACTTTTGCCAAGAAAAAAATTATATCACGTTCAAAAACAGCTCTTGTTCTTGCTAGAATTGAATTTTGAAAGAATTCTACATAATACCGAGTATGTTTTGAGATGTTAGAAAATGGTATGGAATTTTTGATTTTCAAAGTCTAGAAATTTCGGTTCTCTTCGCTTGCTCTCCAGAAATTCGGAATTACAATTGCAAGTCTAAAATATCATCAAAGCAGCTTAGCAATACCTCCTAAATAAAATTAGAAACTACAGAAAGCCATAATTTGCCATGCGCCTTCACGCGAGTTCGATTATCTGATCATGAAATTTGACCTCATTTCTGTGATTTTTCGGCTTCACGGGTTGTCGACGGTTTTTCGTAATTTTCTCAAACACGTAAAAACCCTAGAACCTAAAACTTATATCACGATTCTTAGCATACCATAGGTTATCTCTGGACGAAATATCAAGTGGTCCATTTTTCCGACCTTGTGCCGCCCCTCACGCGGTGGTTAGGGAGAGTGGCTCTTAAATAAAACTGAGATCGTTATAGTACTAAATAAAATTAATAACATTGCACACCACATCTTTTCCCTCTCATTACCCCTTTCAGCTCTTCTACGTTGTTTGCGTCGCAGTTTCAACTGCCGTCCTGTCGGGCTTATTGATGTTAATTTCGTATTTTCCTCTCACGCCGTAGTAAATCCTTTTGGGAAGGATTGGTTTGAACCTATGATATTATGGATTGTAATTGTAATGCCAACCGGTGCGGGAAAGTCGACGTTGTTTAAATTTTTGAGGGGAATTTTGGACACCGTGAGAAAAAGCGTTATCGCAAGTGGAAAAGATACATCAAACAACGATGCTCTTCCAGACTGAGCAGTAGAGGAGGCTTCAATGGAAAAAATGGGGGCTATGATGGCTGAAAATGGCAACAAATTAATTGGACTCTATGACGAGATCACGCATTTTCTCACACAAATAAACGTTTACAGAAGTCGCGGCCTCTCGGACACACACGACCCCTGAGAAGTGTGGAACTAAGTAAAGAATGACAAGGGGTTTGTGCCTGTGGGAAAAGTGTGACATTATCCTTACTTTGTCGGACTATTCCACACTTCCACAAAGGGTTCATGACTGGGGTAAAGTGCGGCAATATCCTTAGTTTGTCACACTATTCCACACTTCCACACCTCTTAGAAGTGTAGAACTAAGTAAAGAATGACAAGGGGTTCATGACTGGGGAAAAGTGCGACAATATCCTTACTTTGTCGGACTTTTCCACACTTCCACACCTCTTAGAAGTGTGGAACTAAGTAAAGAATGACAAACGGTTCATGACTGGGGAAAAAGTGCGACAATATCCTTACTTTGTCAGACTTTTCCACACTTCCACACCTCTTAGAAGTGTGGAACTAAGTAAAGAATGACAAGGGGTTCATGACTGGGGAAATGTGCGACAATATCCTTACTTTGTCGGACTTTTCCACACTTCCACACCTCTGAGAAGTATGGAACTAAGTAAAGAATGACAAAGGGTTCATGACTGGGGGAAAAGTGAGACAATATCCTTACTTTGTCAGACTTTTCCACACTTCCACACCTCTGAGAAGTGTGGAACTAAGTAAAGAATGACAAAGGCGTTCATGACTGGGGGAAAAGTGCGACAATATCCTTACTTTGTCAGACTTTTCCACACTTCCACACCTCTGGGAAGTGTAGAACTAAGTAAAGAATGACAAGGGGTTCATGACTGGGGGAAAAGTGCGACAGTATCCTTACTTTGTCGGACTTTTCCACACTTCCACACCTGAGAAGTGTAGAACTAAGTAAAGAATGTCAAGGGGTTCATGACTGGGGGAAAAGTGCGACAATATCCTTACTTTGTCGGACTTTTCCACACTTCCACAGCTCTGAGAAGTGTAGAACTAAGTAAAGAATGACAAGGGGTTCATGACTGGGGGAAAAGTGCGACAATATCCTTACTTTGTCGGACGTTTCCACACTTCCAGACCTCTGAGAAGTGTGGAACTAAGTAAAGAATGACAAATGGTTCATGACTGGGGGAAAAGTGCGACAATATCCTGACTTTGTCAGACTTTTCCACACTTCCAGACCTCTGAGAAGTGTGGAACTAAGTAAAGAATGACAAAGGGTTCATGACTGGGGGGAAAGTGCGACAATATCCTTACTTTGTCGGACTTTTCCACACTTCCACACCTCTGACAAGTGTAGAACTAAGTAAAGAATGACAAGGGGTTTATGACTGGGGGAAAAGTGCGACAATATCCTTACTTTGTCGGACTTCTCCACACTTCCAGACCTCTGAGAAGTGTGGAACTAAGTAAAGAATGACAAAGGGTTCATGACTGAGGGAAAAGTGCGACAATATCCTGACTTTGTCAGACTTTTCCACACTTCCAGACCTCTGAGAAGTGTGGAACTAAGGATGAAAAAGGAAAGTAGGGATCTTGTGGCCAGCACTGGACATTTGTGTAAATTTACCGTTAAATTTGACCTAAAACTCCGTGGAAAGGATCGAACATGATTGCCAACGAGCCATCCGAGCGTCTTCGCTCGGATGGCGAGGCGGCAGCAGAATAGAGCCGCGCAAGACTGGGTAATAGGCAGAAAAATTCTCGATCGAGCTGAAAAAAGTGTAACCTAATGTAATGTAGATTCCCCTGAGACCAAGTGGTCAGTTGTGAACCAATCAAAAGGCAGTACCTGGCGCACGGGCTCAAGTTGAATAACAAACAAAATTTCACACGCTTCCCGCCGTCGCGACTTCCTGTGTTTATTTACCTAAATTTTTTCGTCAAACCCGGCCACCGCAGTTAAGAGACATGAGCACTTGATATATTCTATTAATTTTAGGGGCCATAATGTTAAGTTTTAACGAAGAGAAGTTTGTAAAACAGCAAAAGTGTTCTATGGGCAGCAAGCAATATTCTCACCACTTTAAAGGATCAGATTACACGAGGAGATAAGGAAAGCTTGACACGAAGAAAGCAGTCGCTTCTGTTGGAAAATCTGGTGTCGGGGAAAAAATCTAACCAGCAAACAAAAACAATGAGAACAAAAACGAATTACAAGCCTAAAGCAAACGACAAAGGAAAAGTAAACACGAAAAGTGGCCGAGTTCAGTATAAAATTAAATACCGACGTGCCGTACATCGCATGTCCTTGGAAACATTTCAGACTGTTTCAGATGGCCCAGCGAATCATTCTAAGTTTCAATCCGATAACAAAAAGCCTCGGGAAATTTAAAAGGAGGTTTAAATGATTAAACTGTGCAAATATTTATCAACAATGTGAAACCGAACCGACAGTAGATTTGTAGATGGACTTAATAATATTCCCGATCGCTTCCTCTGCAAAGCTGACTTTATTCTTTCAAGGCACTTCACACTTTTACATAACAGGTTTGTAAAGCCACCAGACTGAATCTGAGAACTTTTCAAGAAAATAATCCTTGCAACAGGAAGGGACTAAGAAACGGCCAAATGAGAAAAAAAGGAATTTTATTCCTAAGCAAAATACGCATGATTTGCTCGTTGGCACTCTATCGATAGGTATACCTAGTATAATTGACAGATCAGACCTATTTCGGTTACAATTTGACTTTATATTTCCACGGATTCGATTTTAGGGGGTCTTAGTTTTCGTAATCTCGAAAACTAAGACGGGTCTTAGGTCTTAGGTCTTCGTTTTCGAGGGTCTTAGTTTTCGTAACACCCTAATCTAAACTATCATATGTCGATTTAGAAAAGTCAAGCGATCCTGAAATGCTTTATAGATCTCAAGTCTAGTGTTTGGTTTACGCTAGGCTCAGAAGACGAAACCATGTTTTGTGACACTAAGAACTTTTTTCCGCTCGACTGCCGGTCAAGGTTTTCAAAACTCTAAATGGCCGGCAATCCTATATTCTCAGTAAATTTCACAAAATCGTCGACAAGATAATGTTGAAGTGTATTTCAGCTCCAGAAGGTCAAACGTCACCTGTCACGCCATGCTTTGAACAGAAAACAGTAGCGAACACCCAAAGACTGGCGACCAACAAAAACATGATATAGAAATCCCACAAAACCGGCTGGTTTGATCAGGATAACGACATGTGATAATTTAGATTAGCTGGAATTTTTCGCTTTTGTGAAATTTACTGAGAATATAGGACTGCCGGCCATTTAGTGTTTTGAAAACCTTGACCGGCAGCACAGGTATCCCAAGCTCGATATATGAGCATCGGCGAGCATCGGCATTGTTGCGTAACATTCAAAATATAAGGATTTGTATGGGAAAAAAACCTATCGTTTCTGTAACCTACGAAAATGAAAGGATTTCAATAAAAACAGCTTACCTTACTTAAAATGTGTGTTACGTCTCTCCTGTGTGGTCCACGGGCCGATTTATGGCCGTTTTATGGGTTTTTATGTAAACGGTTTTCTCTCTATATAAAGGTAAAAGATAGACCTTTATACAGGTTTTTTTCCCCTACAGATCCTTATATTTTGAATGTTACGCAACAATGCCGATGCTCGCCGATGCTCATATATCGAGCTTGGGATACCTGTGCCGGCAGTCGAGCGGAGAAAATTCCAAGTGTCACATGGTTTCGTCCTCTGAGCCCAGCGTAAACCAAACACTAGACTTGAGATCTACAAAGCATTTCAGGATCGCTTGATTTTTCTAAATCGACATATGATAGTTTAGATTAGCCAGAATCTTTCGATTCTGTGAAATTTTTCTGAGAATAAAGGACTGCCGGCCATTTAGTGTTTTGAAAACCTTGACCGGTTACCGGCCCTATAGCCACAAAACGTTTTAAGCCGGCTTCCCGGCCGGTGTTTGCTCTTTTTCAAGGTGAACTCGAGGCTAGAAAGTCGCTCATAGCTTTCTGTTTACAGCCAAAATCATAACTAAATATTCTTCGGAACCTTTTCTTTGAATTTGCGGTCAAAAAATGTCTAAAGGCTTTTTAAACCTGATACTATTGTAGGTTAGATCATTGCTGGTGTATAAACTTAAGCCGCATAAACCATACGCTCGACTTCAGGAAACCGAAAAAAAAAAACACGCATCAAAGACAATAATTGCTCAGGCTTACCCATCCTCGGAGACCCAGGGGCAGTCAGTCGGGCCGGGAGAAAAGGCGCGACGAAAGTTTTCAAGCACAGGCGGAAAAGCCCCTGGGTACCGAATCTCACCGGACCATTTCCAAACGGTCAAGCGAATGCTGGCTCCTGATTGGGCACAAAAAATGCTTTGTATTATTGTGCCCAATCGGCGAACAGTTTCTCCAGAGTTCTTTTCGTGAGTTCATACACGACTGCTATTATCTCGCCACAGTTGCCCGGTTCGTTCACCAAGCTTTCCTAACCTGAAACGAAGGAACTACCGATAAGTCAAAAAGCGTTTCGGATGCTATCAACAGGAGCAATTCAATTTGCACTGAGAAAATTCTGTTTTTGACGGATCACAACGTATCGTAAATAATATCAAGTTTAAGATGCGGCGGCGTGAGAAAGTAAAAAACGCAATAGCTTGACAAGGCAAAAAAACAACTTTGCACGTGCGTCACGCTTTTTTGTACATTTCTTTGCCGTCACTGCACGGCTACCACGTGAAAATGCCTAATTTCAAGTTTTGTGAAGGACGTAAACAAGCCATGACAAAATTATATTTCTCTTTATGAACTTGGATATGGTTGATAGAAATTCAGTTCCAGAAGAGTTCGCTTGCATTTGACAAAGTAAGCTAGTTGGAATAATCACGATAGAGACTGAAAAAAAATGTGAATTCACTTTTCATCCGACATTTTCGTGGCTGTCAGCTGTCGTGGCATCTTTAACTTTCTAATATTTACGAAGGCGTGATCGATGAAGGCGTGAATACCTGTTGTAAGCTCAGGCTTGTATTTTTGGAAAAGCGTCTTTAGTCTTCGGGTAGACAGTATTTTGATGATGCCGGAGAGTTTATATCAAACTGAAAGTTTCCTGACTGTTGCGTGCATTTCTTTGGTGTATGAGCCAGACAAGCCGTAATCGAGTCAATAGCCGTCGTGTACGAATTCACCAAAAGAACTCAGGAGATGCCGTTCGCTGATTGGGCACAATAATACAAAGCATTTTTTGTGCCCAATCAGGAGCCAGCGTTCGCTTGACCGTTTGGAAATGGTCCGGTGAGAGTCGGTACCCAGGGGCTTTTCCGCATGTGCTTGAAAACTTTCGTCGCGCCTTTTCTCCCGGCCCGACTGACTGCCCCTGAGTCTCCGAGGATGAGGCTTACCAGTCGAGATACTGCTTCTGAAGGTCATCAAGTGTTCCAGAATCGCTTGAGACTTTTCAACCCTCTTTCGCCTCAAAGTAAGCTCATTTTTGAAAACGATGTCTTCCGAAATCGGATTTCCAATGACTTTGACAAGCGGTGCATTTGTCAACAAAAAGCGCAATAAACAAACGAGCCATGAATTACAGAACAATCTTGATAGCAGCTGTATTTCATTTTGTACATCAAGTAGAAAAAGACAGTTTTAAACATCACAAGATGACACAAAACTCTGTCAGCTTCAGCTATCAGTAAGCAAGTTTCCAGACGCTGCATTAATTTTCCGCATGAACTCACCTGTCAAATTTTGACCAATCAGATCATAAAAATTGGAGTAGAGCGTGATCAACGCGTGACAGTGTGAAAAGTCAGAATCATTGCCTTCCTTGCATGTAAAAGCCGGTTGAATTTTTGCGTCCGAGGTCAGTTCGAAATCAAAATTTTAAAAGTGCGGCTCATAAACAAGCCTTATTTCATATGCATTTTAAAAAAATTGGACTTGAGCCTGCGATCATTTGAAAAGTAGCAACTTGTAAGTGGATAACTTCAAAAAAACACTCGAACTCAGTGGGTCGATACCTGAGCCCGCGTACGGTGAGGCGATACTAGCCAGCAGAAACACTATTTTTACAGCTGTCAATAGATGAAAACATGGATGTACAATATCAGGTTGTAGGCTCCCAAACTAGCAAGAAAGTGTGAGATGAAACATTGCTATGCCTGTGGTGCGGACGGACGGAAGGTCGGGTGGTCGGTGTACGGTCACGTGATTGCCGAATTTTCTAGGATGGATAGATTTTCTAAGCTATAGGACTTCAAATTAATAAAATAAAATATCAGCGGAAAACTTCAAAAACTACGTAACCTCAATAAATAGAAAAATGAGCCCGCGATACAGTCAGGTGATGATGGTCAGCGTATACTCTGGTTTGACAGCTGTTAAGTAACCTTCATTAGAATGGCGAATATTCGAATTAACAGACTATGAGTGTGACTAAGACATATCGATCCGGCTTGTAGTGGAAAATGCCAGATCATGTACCTGAGCCCACGTTATTAGTTTTCTGATAGTGTTCTGCACATGTCCCATTTTGACAGCTGTCAATTGACCTTAATTTGGCTTACCAAAATAACTTTAATCGACTGTCAGCCGACTGACAGTGAATTGGTTATGTTGAATTGGTAAGTGTGACAGCTTATATTTAGGGGCAAAACGACTGGTCTTTCATCTGAGCCCGCGAGATGGTCATGTGATAATTGTCAGCGGATGTCTGATTTTGACAGCTGTCAATGTAATTGTACTCATACGGATGGCTTACATAACTGAAAGGCTAGTCAATTTGTGCAAGATCTATTGTGACATTTGACATCGGCTTACATGAAGTGTGTGTACGGGTGGGCGTACGGTACGTCATAACCAAATTTTCTCGGGTGGATAGTTTACCAAATTTTGTTACCCATGGTGCTCCGCTACTAATGAGCGTCTCTTTACTCAATAAGCACAATAGCCTTACCTTGGCTTGCCCGTGAATTAACTTGAGCCTGGTTTTCGGACCATCTATTAAAAGGAAAATAGGAATAAGAGAAGGCATCACCTACCAACGCGAGAAACGGCTTCCCATATCTTATTTAGCGCTAAAACTCAGATATATAAACAAAACACATACAGAAAGTGGAGTTGAAAAGTCTTTATTTCTATTTAGTTTATGTCTTCTTATTTAGCGCTAAAACTCGGATATATAAACAAAACAAACACACATATTGACAATGTGGAGCTGAAAACTCTCTATTTCAATTTTGTCTGACTATTTCAGAACCGTTTTCTCCGTTCTAGCTCGAGGAAGTGAAAAACTATTAAAGTCTCAGAGTTTCACGCACCGTTAGTCAGTTAATTATGCGAGCTCACAACCCAAAGTTGAATACAAATTAGTTCTACAAGAAAGACCCAAGGGAGAGAATCTTTACGTATTATTATATAAACAATTTGAAATAACTTAACAAGGATCAATTAAAACACGCGACTAATAATTGGTAGCAATAAAACCACAAGAGAGATACCGTTTTAAAAACTTTATTAAAAACAATGACAACAAGAGTCAAATACACAGTGATTTGTAAGGAATGGAAATTAATTAATCTTCATCTTCGTTCTCCTCTTTAGAAGGGGGATAGAAATTGGTTTCCAAAGTCTTCACGTTTTTGTGTGTAACTGCTCCGCAATCGTGACATCGAAGAAAGCCCTCTTTCATGTAATTTCTCCCCTCGGGAATCTGGTGATCGCATATAGGACAGATCTTGTAGTAATCGTGCTAAAAGCATTTAGGACATTTCATGATCAATGCCCAGTACACATTAGAGTTCTCGCAATGTTCACGGGGACGTTACTACTTTCTTTTTCCTGACTGTCGTTTTCAGTGTCGTTGTCGCTCTCTTGGGTGCCTTCAGCTTCAACGCCATTCTCAGAAGCCACTTCCTCCTCCTCCTGCTGATTTTCAATATCCGATGAACTCTCCTCATTCTTACTCTCGTTATCGGAAGTATTTTCTACATTTTGGTAGCCTTTTTCCTTTTCTATTAAATCACTTAACAGCTTTTTGTTCTTGATTAAACCTTTATCGATTCCTAACTCTGCAAGTCCATCTAGAAACGTGTTCAGAGCACGAGGCTTGGTAACCTCATTGTTATGAGGGAGTAACACATACTCAACTAGCTCAGCGATGTTTGTGACGGGAATAGTGCGTTTATTTCGTAGTAATTGTCCGCTGGGAGTCCAGAAAAGAATATCTTTGGACGCGGCCATACTATGCAAATCAGAAACACGCTTTTCCGGCACTGCGCGGGAAAGATGACTCAAAATATATTTTATTATTGGTTCTTCTTTTATTCTCGGTTCTTCATGATCATCCTCGCTTTCATCACCAGAACTCTCGCTTTCTTCATGTTCACTCTCGTGTTCTTCTTCAAACAAATCTATCTTTCTCTTCATTTTTGATGAGTACCCGTGACAGACTTAGCTTCGAATGATCAACCTAGCGATGCGTCACCTCTTTTATAGCATTAAAATCCTAAGCTTGAAACAACAGGGGCTAATACATCTTCAATAAAACCACTACCCTCTTGTACAAGGACTCGCTTCTTTGTTTTGTAAGGGACATTTGGACTGGCCAGGTCAAGTAAAGCATCCTTATATGGCAGCAATATCCGCTTATTTTCTTCGGAGATAGGAATGTGTCCCATGGGTACATTGTATAAGACTTGGACTAGTGCATGTAGTTGTTGTGGAGTAGCTGTCTTTAAAAGAAACTGGCGCTGATAAGCAGGGCAATCAGCTAACAGCTGAAGAAAACCACGATTGTTGTTCACTACACAAGACATTGCTTCAAAATGAACTAAAGATGGCAGTTGGCAGTCTTTTATAGAATCTCGTGGAGAAAAAAAAAATGAAATTAAAACGAGTGGGCGAAGGATAGAAAACAATAGAATGGGGAGGAGCAAGAGGAGGGAAAAACAATAGAAATGAGGAGGGAAAACAATGAAAACCTGTATAAATGGGAAACATTCTAACTTATTCTCAGTCTCCATTTTGCTCCTGAGGAGTTGACATGAGTTGGTTCTGTTCTGTCTGCGAAAAACCCTTTAGTAGAAAAGATAATATGCAAAGGCACGTGATGTCTAAACACCGCAATGCTGGTCTCACCCCATTTCAAACAGTTCCAATGTTTTCACAGAAATGTCAGCGGATTCTTTTCCAGCATCCTTTCACCTCCATGATTGCCAGAATGATCGGGTCCGGAAAAACGACCTGGGTTCGATCTCTATCGTAACAAGCTTCAGAGACCATTTAACTTTCCCCAGAGAGGATCGTTTGTTGTTATTCACAATGGCAGCTTGTGTATACACAAATGTTAGTCGCCATGCCACACATTGAATTCGTCAAGGGAATTCCTACGGCTTTGGAGAAGGATTCCTATTTTGATGTGAACAAACGGAATTTGATCGTACGTGCTTGATGATCAGATGATTGACACCAGTAAAGACAAGCGAATTGTGAACCTTTTTACTCGTGGTTCTCATCATCGCAATCTGAGCGTGATTTATATCGTGCAGAATCTATTTCATCAGGGGAAAGGTAGCCGCAGCATAAGCCTAAACAGCCATTATCTGGTGTTATTCAAGAATCCACGAGACAAATTGCAAATCTTGACTCTGGCGAAGCAAATGTATCCCGGGCAGATGGATTTCTTTTCAAATCAGTACGAAGAAGCCGTAAAAACACCTTTTGGTTATCTTCTAATTTTATCTGAAAACTACTACCCAAGATAATTGTCGTTTGCCAACAAACGTCCTGCACAGTGAAGAAGGCTTTAACCAAGCAGAGTTTCAAGAAAATATCCTCAAGAGCTTCTAAAATATCTGAAGCAGCAAACTCTTTCGCCTGTCCCGCTTCTTCCAGCTATGCAAGAAATACAAGGCAACATGGATGACGTGCTTTCTCGAAACGATCTTCGGGACGATGAAAAAGGTAAACGATACTTTCAGTTGCAAAACAGATACCTGGCTTTTAAAGAACAATTAAATACAAGAACACGGCCGGAAGAAATAATCAGCACTGTTCCAGACTTAACATCAAGGACACAAGATTCTTCGACAGCAACGACAGCATTCTCCACTCCCCTCAACCCCTTTTGTAACACCTGAATTAACACTAGCGGCTATCTCTCAAAAACCTGACAAAGAAAGCCTCACCCCTCCACCTCCCTTAAATCCTGCTTTCCTGACCCCTCCTCCCACAGTAGAAACCCCATCACAACAAGGCGCGAAGCGCAAAAGGCGTCGGATTCAATTTGTAAATTATTTGGATGATCTTAAAGCTCATGCCAAACAGCTGGGGAAACGTCGGCATAAGAAATTCAAACCTTACAAGTACTCCACGGGCGAAGAAGATGAAGATTAACTAATTTCCATTCGTTACAAATCGCTGCGTATTTGACTCTTTTTGTCATTGTTTTTCATAACGTTTTTAAAACGGTATCTCTCTTGTGGTTTTATTGCCAGCAATTATTAGTCGCGTGTTTTAATTGATCCTTGTTAAGTTATTTCAAATTGTTTATATAATAATACGTCAAGATTCTCTCCCTTGGGTCTTTCCTGTAGAGCTAATTTGTATTCAACTTTGGGCTCGCATAATTAACTGACTAACGGTGCGTGAAACTCTGAGAGACTTTAATAGTTTTTCATTTCCTCGAGATAGAACGGAGAAAACGGTTCTGAAATAGTCAGACAAATTTGAAATAGAGAGTTTTCAGCTCCACATTGTGAATATGTGTGTTTGTTTTGTTTATATAACCGAGTTTTAGCGCTAAATAAGAAGACACAAACTAAATAGAAATAAAGACTTTTCAACTCCACTCTCTGTATGTGTTTTGCCTATATATCTGAGTTTTAGCGCTAAATAAGATATGGGAAGCCGTTTTTCGCGTTGCTAGGTAATCGCTTCTCTTATTCCTATTTTTCTTTTAATAGACGGTCTGAAAACCGGGCTCAAGTTACTTAACGGACAAGCCGAGGCAAGCCTATTGTGCTTATTGAGTAGAGAGACGCTCATTAGTAAACCTATACCGAATTAGTATGCAGGAAGACAGTTATTAGTTTGGAGGAAGGCAATTTTTCCCTAGGTTATAACAATGGGTGACGTCATAGACTATCCCTAAACTATCCTTACCTATCCCTAAACATCCTTACCTATCCACCAACGAGGCTTAACTTCCAACATACCTATCTCTAAGGTGTCTCCACCCGCTCTTATTGAACAAGATCTAAGACCTATATCTCTTACCTGTTCTTTGGCAAAAGTTATGGAGGGCTTTACCTGTTCCAGACTCCTGCCCCAGTTGGAACGTAAGATCGACCCTTGTCAGTTCTCCCGCAAGGGGCATTGTACGACAGATGCCCTTATATATATGCTTCAAGCGATCTACGAGGCAGTTGATAGTGGTGAGGCGTCGGCTCGGATTTTCTTCGAAGATTTTTCTAAGGTGTTTGATTTAATTGATCATTCAATATTGATGCAAGAACTGGCAGATCTTGAAGTTCATCCGGTCCAGTCATTTTATCTTGGATTGCGGCATTCTTGACATCCCGGAAGCAAGCAGTTAGAATCGGAAGAACTCTGTCAGATTGGTTAACACTAAAAGGAGGAGTGCCCCAAGGAAGTAAACTGGGTGTGATCCTCTTTGCTGTAATGACAAACAAGCTGTTGTCTGACTGGCGGCTGCGCATCAAATACGTCGATGATACCAGTGTAAGTGCAGTCCAAGGAACTCCCCTAGCTTACGTAATGTAGTGGCCGCGGACATTCACAATTTTGCCATTGCTCATAATATGAGACTTAATCCAACCAAGTGTAAAGAAATGCATATTAATTTCCTACGCAAATCTAATTGTCTCATTAACCCGATAATAATTGGCGGCAATGTCATCAAGCGTGCCAATACTTATAAGATATTAGGAGTTATTATGGACAAGGACCTGAAGTGGAACTGTCATGTTGATTTCATTATAAAGAAAGCTTGTAAGAAGTTATACTTCCTTAGAGCTCTCCGTAGAGCCAGGGTGAGCCAACCCAACACCTTGAGGATATACCTTAGCACAGTCCGGCCAGTTTTAGAGTATGCTGTACCAGTCTGGCAGAACATCCCTGCTTAATTATCTGTCCGAAGCCATAGAGCGAGTGCAAAAAAGGGCGCTTAACATATCTACCCCGAGGCAGAGTCATATGCTCATGCCTTACAGTTAGGTAAACTACCGGTAGATAGGTTAGATGATAGAAGAGTACTCTTGTGCTACAAATATATTGCGAAAACTAAGTCCCCCAGCCACCCTCTGCACCACCTACTTCCCAGCCCACTTCTGGACGCGCCTAACTACACCTTAAGGCAGAAAACACAAAAGTATTATCTTTTCCGGAACATGCAGGTCCGTAGGACAAAGAGAGTGGAGGACTTCTTTACATTTAATTTTTTTAAGTGATTCAATTGTTATTTTCATTGCTATAACTGTAAATTACTATACTCTACATAATAGTTGCCTTATGATTGTAAAATGTACTCGATAATTCAGTTCATTTTACTGCAAGAGAGTTTTAATACACTATTCTATATATTCTATAACGTAGTAGACTACTGCTTGGCGTTAAACAACAAGTTATCTTGCTACACGAACAGTTGCTTTGATTGATTTTGGTTAATGTTGTAAACGAAGAGCCATAAATGTCATTGAATAAACAACTTGTTAAAGTTTATCTCTTTTTTTACAGCCGATATAAGGTCATTGTTGCTTTCAAATCAAACAATTGTAATCATTTTAATAGCCCTTCTCAGCTGGTACGTACTGCTTTCCCTTTTCAGACAACATGGATGTTTTCAAGGAATTTGTCTTTTGTCTTTTTATATACACGAGAACAAGGCGGAATGTGAAAGAAAACTCTTTCTAGGGTAACACCACGTGGCCTAAGTAGGAAAACAAAATGTAAAATCTAAAAAGGGCTATTCAATCCATATTTCTCCTGTAGTCGGAAATGCGTTTGCACGACCAAGATAGAGTGGGTAATTAAGTGGGGCGCGCCCGAATCTTTTTCTGTCTTATATTTTGTTTCAGTTTCCTCCAATTTTTTCATTACGCGAAAATGGTTGGAATTCGGCTTACAGAAATTTGTTTGATCCAGCTTCGTAACGTGATAGGGTGCGCAGACTGTCAACCAACGTGCTTTCATTCATTCATACTTTCTCTCTTTCTCTGATTCTTGTGTTGGTGGTCCTCTTCCTTGTATGCCTGGTGTCCCTGCTTCGAGTCTTACTTTTTTACTTTTTTTACTTTAAAACCAGTATGTATTCGTGTGTTACCCGTATGTCGCTTGTGTGTACTCTTATGTGACTCGTATGTTACCCGTATGTACTCGTATGTATTCGTATGTCATCGGTGTGTACCCGTATGTACTCATATATTACTCGTATGTACTCGTGTGGTACAAAGTAAACTTCTTCCTTGTGGCTTAGTAAACTTTTAGGTTGTTTAATTTTCTCCAAAGTGTCTCCTGGATCTCAATAACTAAAAGCGATTTAATTTTGTCCGTGAATGTGAAGGTTTCCTGCAATGTTTTGTCACGCTGGGCCCAGCTCGTTAGTAGTTTTTGCAGGATGTTTTAAAATTCTCCTTAGTGATTTTCGGATCCCAATTTTGAAAAATGGATTGCAGCTTAAACTGAACCTACATAAATTATGGAGAAGTGCACTGTGACAGGATTAGCGATGATTTTTAAACTCCACCTGGTTTTTCTGAAGATAATGTGACTCTATGGGCTAGAGCGCGTCGTTCCTCCTTTGATAATTACTTTTGAGTTAACTTAGTAAACAGTATCGCTAGCACCGGTTTGATTGACAGATTAGAAACAAGGTCAAGGTCCATCTAGCAGGGTAAATCAAGGCGCTCTACGCCAGACGTTTTTTCTCGCGGCTTCGCCGCTCGTGTCTTCAGCACGTGTCGGTTTTGTGCAAATGCCTTCTCATCACGACTGGACCTTATAATTACAGAGGACACTAGTGTAAAAGCTCATTTAGCCAGCTAAGACCCGCTTTTGTCCTCGCCGAAGCGTAGTGGACAAGTTCCACTGTCAGCAAGTGACAGTGTAGCAAGAGAAGAGGTTTTAACAATATATATGCTTTAAAATGCCTTTAACCCTTTTAATCTGACCGCATATTATTGGAAAAAAATTCCCCACTTCAATTTATAGTACAGTACCTTTGATCACAATTTGATATATTTATTTTGTTTGCAGTCATAGAAACCACGACTCCGGCATCTGCACCAAACAATTCCACTGACATTAACAAAGTTATTTACATTTCACTTGGTGTCACGTCCGCTATTTTGCTGTTGTCGGTCGCTATTTTTGTTTGGTGCTACAGAAGAAATAAGCTAAAGACTATTGAAAGGTTTGTGGAGCTCTGCTAATGCGTGGCTGGCGGTTTTTCTGTTTGCTTCTTTTTTCTTTTCAGTGGTTTGTAAAGTAAGAGATTCAGCCGGGCGAAAGCTAAACCGAGGACGAAAAAGAAATGATAGGGAAGGGGGCGAGGGGAGAGGAATGTCTGCGACTCAGCGACAGAAATTCCATACTGATAAGTTTACATAATAAATCCGGTAGTCATGGGGTTCCAAATATAAATTTGTCTATTTTTATGTGTCTTAGGGTCGATTTTGGTATAGTGTTGTGCTCATCTGCCGACGAGCTCCAGCAAAACTCAAATGCTTCTTCTATTCCACAAATATTGACTGTTTTGTTAGAGATTCTTCGCGTTTACATTTGACCTTTGTGGCCTTTTGTCTTTTGTCTGTCATTCCTAAACAATAGCTAAAACAATGTAACTACTCCCTCGACCAATCAGCGCTTCTGACCGGATTCCGGACAGATTTTACGTCATCAGTATGGAATTTCTGTCGCTGAGTCGCAGACGTTCCTCCGCGCGAAACGTCCCCAGTGGCGAAGAGCGAGGAGAAACGTATGTTTTCGCAGGCTAAGTATCTTATGAAGAATTATGGAGATTGAGGAGGGTGTTATCCGTGGAGGCCGACGTAGTGCACCTGCCAAGATGACAGATAACATTAACCAGAAGTCAAAACCATTACTTAATTTGCAGTTCTTATGAAAAATAATCAAAGAACGTTTTCATTGTCGAAAGATGCATGGAAAAAAAAAAAATTAGGAAAAATCCTAAGAATAGTCTGATGAAGACGAACTTTGGTTTTAGAGAATTAGAATTGAATAATTTTTTTTTGTAGTCATTGTTTGTAAAGGATGGTGCCCTTGACTGAATCGTCCTTTTAAAGAAAAAAATCAGTTTATGTTATGCCCACTCGGCTATT
>CALNXK010000385.1:0-30000 GCA_942486035.1 Porites lobata
AGTCAAGGCAGGTCAAGCATAGCCCCAAGATTCCTTTAATGAAAGATTATTTGAAAAATGAAACCATTAGTCTTTGCCGCAATCAGTATGAAATTCAAATCTGCATTCCTGCATGCAAAATGAACAGTGAATTTTTTTCCAATTACCTCTCTTTATTATTCAACTTTACTCAGAAGAGTACAAATAACACTAAAAATGAGTACAGTCAAATATCTCATGGTATTGTACTCCAGAAGACTGGTTTGACCAGTTTTAATCCAAGTGCAAGTGCCAGAAAAGAGAGAGAGAGTACAAACTTATGCTAAAGATACAACAAGGAAGATGAAAACAGACCTGAAGTTGTGTGACACAGATGGTGATGGCGAAAATCCAAGACAGAAAAAAAAATACAATCCCCGAAAAGAAATGGAACAGTCATCACCTCTAGTTCTTTTAAAAAGTGTGGAAACTTCACATGGTAGAAATAAGATGTTCTCTGTTTGTTAGTAAGTTTATAACCCGGTGAAGATGAGGTTTCAAGTCTTTTGTTTATGAGTAGCTCTTTGAAACTCCTTGAATTCATAGAAGACTTTTCATCTTTCCATCACAACCTGCTCCGTTCAGTTTTCCTACTTGCAGTCCGTTTTACATAACTGATTACCATCATAAGCCTCACAATTATTTGTCATGTTCCATCCGTGTTTTTCTAGCAAATGTTTGAACACGTTGACAAAAACTTGTGAAAAAATTGATTTACCAAGTAAACTAGTTTGACAAGTTTTCATTTCTGACCAATCAGCAACAGCGTTGATGAAAGAGTGTGACTCGCGTTAGTCACATCTACTGCATATTAATTTACTGAGTTCTATTTTATATTCCTCAAGTTGAATAATCAATCTTCATTGACGGTCTAATGTGTAGTATCATGAGATATTTTACTGGTCTCTTGTATTTTGACTCACCCTATGGGCTTGCCAAATACAGTGCAGCTCGTAAAAATATCCCATGATACTACACACTAAACCATCCAATATTATCTACAAAATTGTTTTGAAGACAATTACACCAAATTCAAGAAAACTGAAATGGTAGAAATTTCAGAGATGAATCTGACATCTACAACTAAAAATGAATTTAGCTTTCTAGTAATGAATTCATTAATGGAATCTTGGGGGCTATGCTTGACCTAGCTTGATTGTAAATTTGAAAAAATACAAATTCAAATTATTACGTACATTATAAGAATATCATATGGTTGACAAAAATTATACAGATTGCCCATCATCAAGAGAAAATTTTAAGAGGAAAAATCTTATCTGGAGTAAATGGGAAGCACTGTTATGGTTACAATAACTGTTGTTTTATAGCTGGAAAGTTTTTCCCAACAGCGCATGCTCTCATTGGTTACTTTGAGGTCACATGACATCTAACAATGAAACTGTTTCTCGCCAAAATCTCTGAGCAAGCAATATTGCAAAATCTATGACATCAGAAGGTAACAGTGCACTGTTACCCACAAATGATAACCACTCGCAAGATTTATTTTCATAAATTTCTACACTAAAACATTTTTCTTCCTGGGCTATATAACAACTCACTTCAAGGCTGGTCCCTTGGGAAATCGTTAATTTTGCTTTGCTCGAATCTCAATGTTTCCCGGGCATGAGATTCTTGGGAAAGAAAATCAAAAGTTTCCCTTGCGACCAGTCATTAAGTGTTTATTGTTCTTTTGGTTGATAGCAACATTTGCAGCTTCTTCTGATTGGGTGAGATGTTGATTTGAAGGTGGTATTTATTACTTGATTTTGCAAGTACTGGTATTAAATATTGCAATTTTTGCACTTTGGAAAAATCACGAAATTCAATATTTGCAAAATCTAATACTCACAAAGATAAAAATTGTGAAATTTAATACCAGATACATACATATCCATAAAATAATTATAAAGAGATTGTCTTTGTTTGCAGTTGTTTATGATAAAAATATTAAGAGCGACTTTCTGTAAATACCACGGATAGGTCTGCAAGATGGAAAAATCGAAATCCCCCAAACTTTGTCACAACAAAGCCCTTTGGAAACTATTTTAGAAAATACAAGACTCAGTTCGTTTGACTTAATATTTTCCAAAATAATAATTTTTTTTAATTTTCACCTTCGAGAGGCCTTCAAACCACCGAAAAATGTGCTTGATACCCTCGCTTCGTGAATGGAAACGGAAACTAATACCATAACTTTTCTTACATTAAACAATGTTATGATCCTTCCTTTCTACCTAAACTTTGTTACAATTTCAAAAGATTTCAATCTGATTTTTTTAATATTTTTTCAAAATTACCCTCTAAATCAGCATTATCGCGACCATCAATTTTGCCATTTTCAACGGCGAAAATCCTTCCTGGTACATGGCTTTCATTAGAAAAAATGGTATTCCAGAGAAAGAGCAATGTTTCCCCTATCAATCTGTGAAATAGAATTCTGGGGCAATTGAAACTGCGTGTTTTTACAACGGAAAACATTTACGGTACTCGCGTGATTTACGACCTCTGAACTTGCAGTTGTATTGATGAATACAAGGGAGAACTTAGACAGCACTTGAAACTCTGGCGCAAATTAGCCCCTTTTCCGCCCTTTTAAACACCAAAAACGATTTTAGATTTCTCAGTGGTAAATTTTCAAAAGGAAAAGCAATTTTATTGTGCGAAAGTGTGCTATGAACTTCTTGACTACAACACATCCCTTACGTGCGTATTTGTTTACTTTTGCCGTATCTGTAACAGTTATCATATAATCTACAAAACGGCTTTAGTGTCGGTAGCTATTCTTTAAAATGCTCTCATTTCTCATGAACCAAATCGTTATAGCTATAAAAAAGGAAAACGTTTTGACCTACCTCACATTATTTGAAAACAGAACCGAATCCTTTACTGCCTTTAACGAAATGAGATTGCGTGACAAAGGACTTTGAGACCCAGGTTGAAGACAGATACCATTCCAAAAAAGACACTCACGCGGTGCCTTCTGTAACTATAAAAGCAAAACATGTAAATAATCAAAATCCTTAGTTTCACTGACTTATCCGCTAGAGCAATTATGAAAACATAAGACTGAAAAAACATATTTTCCACAACAGACTATGAAGTGGTTGGCCCTTACATTCTCGTACTTTCCATAAACGCCTGCTTACACATTTTGAAATACGATTATGAATTCCTTACTTGTATCCTTAGAAAAATGACATTTAGGGGAAAAAAGTGCTAATTTCCTAGTCTTAAATGCCATCCGTCCTTCCCTCCACCCCTATGGGCGGCAGCCCGTTTCGGGTGGGGGAAAAGAAACGCAGAACATTTCAAACTAGACATAGGGGGCTAGAAAACCTGCATAATTTTAGAGCACCTCTGGTGTTAAAAGCAAAGCTTTCAGTAGTTCTGGCAACCCCGAGCAAGTTTTGCATTTCTGAGCAACGTTTGGGAAAAATATAGGCTTATGTCAAGCCAGAAAAAGTGAGCAGTTTGATAGAAAATGTCAAGCACGACTGAACCGCGCCCGCATAAGCGCCCCTAATGATTCTGGCAGGGGAGGGGGGGGAATTTTGAAATGGAGCTGGGGACCTAGGGTCTAACCATACCGCTCTGCTTTTAGCTGTGAGTCTGCCTTGGAGATAAATTTCGCTCATATTTTTGAGCAACTCTTTAAAGAAGATTGCAAGACGTATAGTTGCGTCCGTCTGGAACGCTGGAGCGGTGAAACCAATAATCGCGCCCCTCGCACCTTGAAAAAAAAACTGACTTTTTTGAGAAAAAAAGGAAACGAAAATAAAAGAGAAGGAAAGGCCGTTCGCACTAACTAAAAGCTATTGTTTTTTGCATTGCTATTGAAAATCTGAAAAGGAACAGTCTTACACACGGAGCCCTCGGGGCGGTACCAGGTGAATATATCACATACCCCATCGTTCCAGGTATATAACCTTTACGTAAGCATAGGATGTAAGACACACTTGTGGATACGCGTAAGCATAACGTGAGATACCCAGGCGCAAAAAAATAACAGTGGCGCTGCTAATGTTGGCTCCCCTAAAATGAAGCGAATTAACATGGGCTTGAAAAGTGAGATATTCGGATATCTTCGGGATAATTGATAGTGAGTTATTTCCTGTCCACGGACTTTTCTCCTAACTTTTGGAAAGTATTTGTTCTCTTAGAAAACCCAGAATTTCGAGATTTCTTGATAGTTTTATACATACGCTAATTATGAGATTCCTTTTCTTCTTTCCTAACAATAAGTTAAATAGGTCAAGAAAAACAGCTTTCAGTAAGTTAAAATAAGTTTTTGAGGGCGCGATCTTTGGTTTCACCGCTGAGCGTTCCTGACGGGCCCAAATATAAGGGCTTGCAATCTCCTTTAAAGAGTTGCTCGACACTGTGGGTAAAATTTATTGCCAAGGAAACGGACAACTAAAAACAGGCGGTGTGCTTAGAGCTAGGTCCTCTTTGCTCAATTTCAGAGTTTCCCTCCCACCCAGCCTCCCCTCCCGCCCGAGTCATTAGGGGCGCTTTTACGGGCGTTGTTCAGTCGCATTTTGACATTTTCTATCAAACTGCTCACTTTTTCTGGCTTGACATGTGCCATAACCTATATTTTGGCAAAACGTTCCTCAGAAATGCAAAACTTGTTCGAGTTTGCCAGAACTACAGAAAATTTAAACACAAGAGGTGCTATAAGGTTATGCAGGTTTTTAGCCCGCCATGTCTAGTCTGAAATGTTATGCGTGGCTCGCCCACCCCCGAAACCTGCTGTGGCCCCTTAGGGGTGGAGGGAAGGGACGGATGACATTTTAGACTACGACTTAGCGCTTTTTCCTAAGAATACATGGAAGGAATTCATAATCGTATTTTAAAACGAGCGTGATGAAAACAAAAGACTACGGTGGAACCTCGATTTAACGAAGGGCCAAGGGCCTAAAAAAAATTTCTGAGCCACCCAACGACGGTTTCCTTCTAAATTCATTGAAAACGTTTTTCAATGGTGCACCCAGAGTACTTTTAGATCTCTAGAAATGCATTCTAAGCGGCTTGTAAAATTTGTTCCTGTTCGGTCATCCTAGGGAAACTTGCATTGAACATTTTGAAATTACAAGGGCTTCAGTATTATTTTCCCAAAAATTTTAGATGCAATTTAACGTATCACGAAAAGTGAGAATTTTTCTGATTCCTCTCTCAATCACATGTTTGAATCCGACCATTTTAGGCTTCCTCTTTTCTATGAAAAATTAGCCTAACCTGGGATGTAAAATTTGAAAAATTAAACTTCAGAAAATCGTAGGGAATTTATAAGATAACCTTCAAAAATTGAACAGGAACGGAACGGTCGCCTAGAAATTTTTAGGCGTCCTCAAGCTATAGAAAATTCTAGGCAATAGCTACTTCTCCCATGATATATTTTACAGAAAAGAGTCGTTGAGTGCCCCTGAATTTGCTCGCTATAACGAGGTTTCGTTATATCGACGTTTTTTTTTCATACCGTAAATCCTCTATTAACCTCCCCCGGGGGGCTTATTATTTCAAGCTCATTTGAGGGGGAGGGGCTTAATAGAGACGGGGGGCTTAATATGTTTAATTTAGAAACTAAGATGGTATCGCTTCTCCATAAGGCCTACAAAGCAGAAAAGCTCAAGTACAGGAAGTTTTAGGTCATGCAGTCGAAAATCATTATCAAATCCGAACTTCCCGTTGGTAAATAAACCATCCCGGATCAGTCCACACGAAGCCTTTACGGTCGTGATTGATTAATACAGTCTTTCATTTATTAGTGAAGAATAATTACGGGTGGGAAGCGGGTGCTTGATAGAAGGGGGGGGGGGGCTAATCAGGGGGAGGGGGTTATTTGACAGGGGGCTTTAATAGGGGTTTTACGGCATAATTATTTTACTATTATCGAGGTAAAGAAAATCATTTGTTAGGTTCTTTATATCGCGGTTCCACTGTATAAGGGCCCACCCCTATATAGTCTTTTGACGAAAAAATATTTTTTTAGTGTTACATTTGCAGGGTCACTCTGGCAGATAAGTCAACGAAACTAAGGATTTTGATTTTTTACATGTTTCGCTTTCATAGCTACAGAGGGTGCCGCGTGAGTTTCTTTTTCGGAATGGTATCTGTCTGCGCGGTATAACCTGGGTCTCAAAGTTCTTTGTCACGCAATCTCGTTTCGTTAAAGGCAGTAAAGGATTCGGGTCTGCTGTCAAATAATGTGAGGTAGGTCAAAATGTTTTCCTTTTTTTATAGCTATAACGATTTGGTTCATGAGAAATGAGAGCATTTTAAAGAATAGCTACCGACACTATTAGCCATTTTGTACATATGTGTACGGCAAAAGTAAACAAATACGCACGTAAGGGAAGTGTTTGTAGTCAAGAAGTTCATAGCACACTTTCGCACAATAAAATTGCTTTTCCTTTTGAAAATTTACCACTGAGAAATCTAAAATCGTTTTTGGTGTTTTAAACTGGCGGAAAAGGGGCTAATTTGCGTCAGGGTTTCAAGTGCTGTCTAGGTTCTCGCTTGTATTCATCACGACAACTGCAAGTTCAGAGGTCGTAAATCACGCGAGTACCATAAATGTTTTCAGTTGTAAAAACTCGCAGTTTCAATTGCCCCAGAATTTTATTTCACAGATTGATAGGGGAAACATTGCTCTTTCTCTGGAATACCATTTTTCTAATGAAAGCCATGTACCAGGAAGGATTTTCGCCGTTGAAAAAATGGCAAAATTGATGGTCGCGATAATGCTGATTTAGAGGGTAATTTTGAAAAAGTATTAAAAAATCAGATTGAAATCTTTTGAAATTGTAACAACGTTTAGGTAGAAAGGAAGGATCATAACATTGTTTAATGTAAGAAAAGTTATGGTATTAGTTTCGTTTCCATTCATGAAGCGAGGGTATCAAGCACATTTTTCGGTGGTTTGAAGGCCTCTCGAAGGTGAAAATTAAAAAAAATTATTATTTTGGAAAATATTAAGTCAAACGAACTGAGTCTTGTATTTTCTAAAATAGTTTCCAAAGGGCTTTGTTGTGACAAAGTTTGGGGGATTTCAATTTTTCCATCTTGCAGACCTATCCGTGGTATTTACAGAAAGTCGCTCTTAATTCTGTCTTTACTGTTGTGAGGTTAAAGTTACCTTTACATATTAAGAATAGACAAATTGCAAAATCGAATATGCTCCAGTTTTACCTTGCCCCAAAAATTGCAAAATTAAAAAACTAAAAAAAAAAAAAAAGGCTCATGATTTTTGCATGAAATTTATTACTCACAAAATTAAGTGAGAACAAGGTACAAATATTTTTTATTGTTTTGCTTCTCTCTGGCATTTTATCAAAGGTTCATTCAATCAAGTAAATAAATTATGGTATGTCAAACATATTACTGTAAAAAAAAAAAATTAGAAGAGTTGTTTACCTTGTCCTCAGAGCTGCCTTTTCTTGCTGATCTTGTTTTCTGATTGTATTACATTGTCCTGATGGTTGCCATGCTATTCCTCTACATCAAGATTCCAAAATATGTGATGCAATGCAGTCCATCACTAAAAGAAAATCACATTGACAAAAATTAAGTTAACTTGCTGCAAATTTTAAAGGTTAGAACTTGTACATAAGACACCCCTGGCAGTGAAAAAGACTTCTCAAACTCATTAATAATTCATAAAGAAAATTCAATGGAAATTAATGTTTAATGAGTGTTTGGATATCAGATGAAAAACTGCTCAGTTTTGCATCCTTAATTTCTCCTTCAAAAATGATTTTGTTTGAGAAGAAATATCAAACATTCGACACAGTGTTTCATCACCAGATGAAACACTGCATCTCATGTTTGATATATTACAAGAAAACTTTCTGGTTTAGTAATTTATTCATATTTTGCAGATGGTGCATGTCATATTATCCATGGACAATGACATCTACAATAATTAGTTACACTCAAGGACTGTTTTCAATTGTGGCGTTGTTTTAGTATTTCACTACATGATCATCAGCGTATCCGCTTTTTTTTGGCTAGGCATACAAAGCTTTATTCAGTTCTGTTTCCTTTACGTCCAGAAGGCATGCATTAGATTAGTCTTTTCCTAAGGCACGTTTACTCAGTTGTAAGGAGTCTATCACACTGTTAAGGAGCTATCAGAGAACTCTCGGAATTATTACAGCGGAAGGAGATTTGGAGTTCTTTTAACCCCTGGAGACAAGATCAGGCGTAAGTCACGCTTGTAAATTTTGTAGTTTTTTTTTTCTTTTTTTTTCGTGCACAGAGCATATTCACAGTTTTCATTTCTTCTGACACAAAAAATCACGCGTTTTTTCTAGTTTTCACCGCAAGTGTTGTAAATAGTCGGAGTAGCCTGATTTTAATAAAAGCCATTGAATCTTGCTAACCACCTAGTGCCTCACTGTGGTTGACCTGGTGAAATCCAATGCCTAATGTCACACATCTACTTCACTGGGAACGCGACAGTGCATTCATTAAGGGATGTAGTGTTCTAAACTAGGTATGTGAAAGGGGTACCATTTATCAATAAGTTATACGAAAGGGGTACCTTTTCTGTCCAAAATGGTAAAAGGGTAAGGGGTTGGACCATGGGACAGAGCTCCCCCGTCTACAATTTTGTTCAGTACCTCTCCCTGCCCCTGAGGCAAAATCAACTTGCCCAAAGGGTAAGATAATATTGGTTAAGTTTGTGAGCTGACATCTGTGAAGAGCTTACACTTCTGTGTGTAGCCCGCTATAACACATGTTAGTAATGCAGTTCCTCAAGGCAAGAGCTCTTGTTTTTTACTATGAACCTGCAGAAGGCAGACTTTGCAAAATCCCACACAACTGTCCATCCATAAGTTAACTCAGATATTTAGAGATCAGCGTTATGAAACTGAGTGACTCAAGTACCAGGTTAGTTTCCCCAGTATACTAGGACCTTCAATGGAACCTGATTCACTCAGCTTCCCAGCCCTAATCACTAAACTTCAGAGTCATCTGGCTTTAAGCGGCCCTTCAGTGTTCTGCAAAATACCGATGAGATCTATGTATGTGCACGTCAGGTGAAACCTACTGGTATCTTAAAAGTATCCATAGGCAAACGAATGGCTAACATTTTTTTAAGCATTTCTTCCCATATTTTCTGCAAAACGGACCTGTATTAAATCTAGGGACAGCTCTGGTAAGCTAATGACAACAGATGTGTTGTGGGTGTCTGCTAATTTCAGGTTGTAGGTACAAAACGCAGGTCACAGGTCAGATCACAAGTGCAGGCTAGAGTACAGGTCACCGTGCTACAGTACTTAAACAACACTAAAAGTGTCTCCAAGCCCTAACTAGAAATACATTAATTTTATTAATATTAATTTTATTGCAACACCTCATGAAGCTGTAAAGGAGCAGCAGTGTGAAATAAAAAGGGAAACAGGCCAATAGGCAAAAATTAAAAAATGTGGTATAAAAAAAAAAACAAACAAAATGAAAAAAGGAAAAAGGGTCAAACACAGACCACCTAAATGTAAAGTCATCTCCTAGACTCCTGTGCCAAGTTGCCAAATTAATATTAATTAAATTCTGCCAGTACATGCTGTCTGAGGCTGGTACAGCAGTATTTATCAAGGATTCAAAGATAAATTCAAAGAAACTAAGGCGGATTTTGACGGTAAAAGCCCTACTTTAACTCATTTTATCACATTTGAAGAAAATATTATAGCCGACAGCCAATCAGTGTCTCACAGCAGATCAGTGTCTAGTTGTAGAGTTGCAGTTCCCTGCATTTGAGTTGAGTTGAGTTGAGTTTATTATTTCCCATAATATTATACAGTACATACGGTGTGTTACAATGTAATAAATTTGGGAGGAAGACTAAAGAAACCCTTACGGGCTTTTACAAGTAGTCTCCCTGAAGGTAACAAAAGATCTATTGAAATTCATTGAAATGGTATCAGTGAAATAGGTAATTAACGGACAGAGATACAATAATTGATCTTACACATATATTACAGATATTTCACTCTGTACTGAGTACTTATTTACAGTACTATCACTACATGGGATAGGAGAAAGGGTTGAAAGATCTACTTGAATTACTGAAATTGAGTCGGTGAAATAGGTAATTAATAGAGAGATCAATAATTACAATAATCATATAATACATTTATTAAAAATATTTCACTATGAATGTATTTGAGTACTTATTACTCTACTATAACCACATGGGATAAGAGTAAAAGTTTTAATTTCCTTTTGAATATTTTTATAGATGCCGAGCATTTTATGTTCAGAGGTATTCTATTCCAGATATCAATTATTTTGTTTTTAGTGGAATATTTTCCATAATTTGTTCTGCTAAAAATCTTATGTAGATGCCCTTTTGCTCTAGTATTATGGCCATGGACTTGTGCATTTCCTATACAGAAGTCATTGAAATAAGACGGAAGTACTTTACTATTAAGGCTGAAACTGAAAGAGCCAATTAAAAAATCATTTATTTGATAAATGTTTAGAAGACTTAACTTAATAAAGAGTAGAAGAGATGGTGCTGTATACGGCGAAAAGGTTATAATTCTCAATACTTTTTTTTGTAGTTTGAACAATGTATCAAGCCTTGTGGGAGAGTTATTTGCCCAAACAATATTCCCAAAATTTGCATGAGGAGAATTGGTCGCGATTCACCAACAGTAAACATTTTAACCGTATTTGCTTCACAGAGAAAAAAAACATATCAGCCTTTCATTGCACCCAGTGGAAGTTATGTTGCTTGGAAACCTTAATGCAACTCAACATCACAATCAACATTCCACAACTGATACAAAGTTTGACAACATTATAAACTCTCTCCACAAGGAATCAAAACCCAAAACAGAGTTTTAGCTTAAGGGGACACTGTTTATCTCCGTTATTTATCAACAGAGCAATGACCTGCACTTGTGATCTGTGTTCTGTACCTGCGAAATTCC
This sequence comes from Porites lobata, assembly GCA_942486035.1. Classification (NCBI taxonomy): domain Eukaryota; kingdom Metazoa; phylum Cnidaria; class Anthozoa; order Scleractinia; family Poritidae; genus Porites; species Porites lobata. The sequence continues at coordinate 10,959 of CALNXK010000385.1, forward strand.
AGATTTCACTTCAATTTGTACCAGATCTCCTGGACTTACTTGATGATTTACTTGATGATTTAAACCATAAGTTTTATCCTTTAATTATCAATATGTTACTTGCTCATGAGTCTTAAATTTAAGCTTTATAAGTCAAGCTAATTAAACATACCTCACAAGATCCGTGCCAGATTTTTCACGACTTCTGCCGTAAAGTCAAGTGTTGACGAGTAAGTAAAAGAACTGCTGAAGCTCAAATCCGAGTTCCAGAAGTCTGATTATGTTACTTTAGATCCAATTTACTACACACGTTCTGTGCGGTCAATAATCCGTCGCCATAAGTCGCCATATTGGTTTCTTGTGGAACCCAGTCTCTCAATTGGCGCGTGAGGCTCGCGCGCGAGCTCACGAAGTACTCGTTTCCCGTTTCTCGAGTACTCGTAAAACGCGCTCAATGGAGTCAGGAAATAAACATTCATGCCTATTATTGGTTTATTTGTTCACGATTTATGAGCGAGATAAATAGTAAATGTTACTTCTAACAGTGACAAGTATTTCTAATGAGTAATGAAACCAGCACACGAGGAATGTAAGTGCTGAAACCTACATGAGCTTATGTGGCGCAAAATATCGTTCACGCATGCCCAGGAATCGAATCACCATCTTAGATGTGAAAGTAATCACTACTCTTGCAATTGCGAGCTTTTAAGTAAAATAGGCAGGTTTAATATCTCTCATTAACACTGAATTGACCCTGCAGTATCAACCTATTCCAGGAGCTAGAGTCCGCGGTTCATAGGTCAGACGGCTATACCATGCTGATGAGCCCCAATAAGGTGGCCCCTGGATTGAGACAGCTGTAGCTTGTACACAGACGTTGTTTTATTTTTCTTTTCGTTCTTTTCGAAGACATCGGCGAGCGCGCGTCTATTTTTTTCTTCCCCGTCCCCACCCTCTTGCGCTGGCGGTCAGTAAATCCCCCGCGGTTTTTGTTTTTTATCACGCGCGCTCGACAGACTTTGAAGAGAAAATAGAGGATTTGTGAACAGGCTAAGACAGCTGTCTTTGTCTACCAACACCTGGGTGATATGGCTGTGCGCATGCGTTAGGTACTCAGACCGTGGGTTTGTCTATGTGTGCCAATTTCTGATACGTTTGCTATAATCGGGGTAGGAGAACGCAACTGGATACTTTAACTTCTGATTTTTCCAGTTATGGGATTGGTTCCATCGAAATAATTGCGCCATCGCGTGTGATACCCGCTCGCAATTTTGATGAGGGCGCCGCACAAAGAATAAACAAACAAAAAGGTGTTGGAAATTACCTTCATGGGAGGCGAATAAATTCCTTTTTCTGTCATTATTTTCAGGAGAACCTTAAGTAGCGACGTTTTTAAACGACGCACGTCAACCGGAAGTGGACCTTTTGCACTCTTAAGCCGTCATTTTGACCAAATTTTGGGACAAATCGTCTCTTTAAGACTAAACACACTTAGCAATACAAATTTGTTAGCGCCAAGGCATATTAAATGAGAAAAAGGCTCACCTCTGGTTGACGTGGGTCGCTCAAACACGTCCCTGATTAAACTTCCTAAAGACTCCGAATGTGAGGACTGTGAATGGGACTCCGATTATGGTAATCACCAATGTGCGATTGTTATTTCGATTGGTATGAAGGGCACAGGGGCGTGATTTTGGAATAAGAATTAAGGGAAATATGGTGACGTTCATCCCTGAAGGTTTGACAACTAGGTGTAAAAAGAGTACAAGGCAAGAATTGATTTAGGAGAGTTCTCCCTGCTGTGGTTTCGTGTGGAGAGGATGTAAAAAAAGTCCAGTTTCCAGAACGTGTTTTTCTCTCACATGTTTTTGCATCTCGTTTTCCTAATCTCTTCTTTCTGAAAAATATTGACGGGTTTTTCCCTTCTGTCCGCCATTAGGGACCTTACGATCCGAGGACAGCGACGGCAGCAAAAACGTCGTTGAAAATATTTGCGTTATTTCAATCTTCATCACGATTACTCCAAGTCACTAACTTGGTCAAATGTAGGTGAACCCTCCGTCTTTCCTCCGTTTCATATCGAAGTTCAGAAAGAGGAGGAAATTTCGTCGTCGCTTGTGTACTTCCTCCGTAAAACGTGAAATTAGCAGTTGTGTAGAAGCTGCTCATACGGTCTCTCCTGATTGGTCGCAGAAAACAATGACATGTCATTCTTTCAATTGTTTCGGTATTGCTTGGGGTCAGAGTTAGGCAGCATTGCTGACTTCTCTTTAGAGCAGCCGCTACATGACCAAAATTAAGGCATTTTCACGTCGTAGTCGTGCAGCGACGGCAAACAATTGTACAAAAAAGCGTGATGCACGTGTAAAATTGTTGTTTTGGTTATTAAACCTATTGCTTTTTGACGTTCTCGTTGACGTCGCGGTCGTCGGTTCCTATTAGGGAGCTTAAGCAGCGGCGTTTTTGAGCGACGCACGTCAACCGGAAGTGAGGTATTTTCCCTCTTAACATGCCTTGATGATATAAAATTTGTATTCCTTAGCTTCTTTACTTTTATAGAGGCGATTTGACTGAAAATTTGCGCGAAACCACCGTCAAAAAATGAAAAAAGGCCACTTCCGGTTGACGTGCGTCGCTCAAAAACGTTGTTGCTTAAGCTCCCTAATACTGCGGCTTGGCACCGGAAGCTGAGCTGTAATACAAAGAAGTAAGAGTACTAGATCTGGAGAGGATGTAGATTAAGGAACGTTCGGTTGACTATAGTCGTATATTTTCTCATAAAACAAACAAATATTAGAAAGCACTTTCATTTAATTAGTGAGCACTATAAAATGTGTATTTACACACTGAAGTAATAAAAAATACCAGTGGGTAATGGAAACATCAAACTGAAAACAGGCAAACCAATTCATTCTTCTAACTACCATATCGGCAGTTAGCTAGAGGCGGTTTCATTTCACAAAAACAGACCTTATTCACGATTTTATCAACATACCCGTCATCTTTGCACGCCCTTTAGATTGATGAGATAACAGGAGTGTCACGTAGTATTTCAAGGAGTAAAAAAAAGGAAAAAGTTGCCAATACGACTGAAAGCGGTCGAGTTTGTTTATTCTCTCAAAATGAAACAATAATTTAATGGTCGTGCAAAATGCACGGTTCGAGTTTCGAGAAGTTTTAACGTCATTCTTGCTTGCTGTGAGGACATCTACAGCGGCAGGTTCAAAACGCAGATCACAGGTCATGAGTGCAGGTTCGAGTACAGGTCAACATGCTACGGTAAATAAACAACACTTAAAGTGTCTCCTAGCCCTAATCACAACCTGAAATAGAGTTTTAGCTTAAGGGAAAACTGCCTACCTCCGTTATTAATCAATAGAGCAGCGTCCTGCACTTGTGACCTGTGACCTGTGTTCTGCACCTGCCACATCTACAGTCGCTACTGCATCCAAAAAAGTAACAATGATCACTTTCATCCATAATCTGCCATTATCGTCAACGACCGATGAACGTACGGACAGGGACTTCCTTCCGACTCTCAAGCGACAATTGATTCTTGAATCAGCCAGCAAAGGAAATTTTCCCGCTTCCTTGTTTTTGGTATTGTTTACAGTGCATATGGAATATAGTGTGACTCACGGAGTACACAGTACCAGCAATACATCCAGTCATAATGTAAAGTTTCTAGTATTTCTTTTTTAGCTTGTAGTCTTTGTTCCTCTTCGTGTTTAGCTGTGATATCGTCGAGTCGCTTCGTTCAGTTGTCGTAAAACTCCTGAACTTCTTGCATCAGCGAGTCCATCATGTCCAGATTCGTTTTGGCCATCTCGTACCCAGGCCCAACCGATAAGTTCCAGTTCATCTGCAAGGACTTCTGCAATGAGCACAAACCCAAGCTACAGTGTTCTGATAGCATAAATGGAGAAAAAAGCCTTTTCAGTTAGGAGGCGGGGTGATAGGAGTAGTCACAGAATTCGCCACTTTATAAAAGAGAAGGAAAAGCGTTCTGAACGCCCGGAACAGGCTAAAAGGAAACTGAGCCGAGTTTACTTTCGCTAACACTTCTGGGATCGTAGCTATTGGCCACTCCAGTAACAGTCCCAGAAGTCTTTGCGGAAGTGAACTAGACCCAGCTTCCTTCTCGTTTCTAAATTATGCATGTTTACGTCAAACGAGCAAATTTTACCGCCAAGCTTCGTTTCGAAAATCTTGTAGCCTGTTCCAGGCTTTCAGATAGTAGAGCGCGGCGGTCAGTGGGGAGTGAGTTAAATTGTACAACGGGAAAACGGGGGGGAGAACAGGGGGCTGAGAGCAAGAGAAGTTCCCCCTTTCCTCCTCTAGTCTGCCCTCGTTTTTTTTTCTTCGTGAATTTTTCTCCCGCGCTCTACTATCTGAACGCCTGGAACAGGCTAAAAATCCTGCCATTGGTCAAGCTCTTTTCAGATCTGCGCGCACCTTCGTCAACGCCGTCGAATTTTCATTCCTTAATCTGTCTAATGTCACTTTTAGGAGTCCAAAAAAACTATTCTGGAGTGACTAATGGGTCCTTGCAGCCACAGAAAGTTGTAAGTAAGGGGAAAAAAGACGGTAAATTTACCACAAATTAGAAGACACGTGATTGATGTTTCATTGGTCACGTGGGTGTTGTAATCAGTTGGTCTTGAGGTTGACGGAGGCGTGACTGATTTTCGTGTCAGATGGCACGAAGGATCACGTGGCCATTTTCCTAACTACTTAGATGGTTTATGACGCATTACTTACGTCACTGATGACGTTAGCGTGACGCCAACGGTCATACCGTTTAAGGCAGAATGTGGTCACGCCTAAAAGTTCAAATGTAACTCTAAACGTTTGAACATTTAATACTTTTATTACAAACATTAACCACAAAGGACTGCAAAGGACCGCAAACGAATATGCCGAAGAACGTAGGATCTATAAAGACCTGATCAGCAAAAAAATAATGATGTATTTATATTTAATTCTGCAAGCAGAATACTGCAATGCTGATCGTACTAAGTGAAAATTGCAGTATTCTGCTTGCAGAATTTAATATGTCTTCTTTATTACATTTAGGGTGAAATGTTATTACATTTAAGGACTTTAAGATTTTGTTGCATTTAGGGTCAGTTATTAAATTTAGGCTTTCTACAGATGTTACACATATGAATTCCCACGATAGTTGTTTTGAAAAGAATACTCATGTACAAAGAGTGAAAATGCAAAGAATTTTGTTCACAAGCGAGCCTTGGTGGTGAAATTTGCTCGGCTGACGTAAACACAAATAAGGGCCATTATGACTTTAAGGCCTCCTCATGCGCGCAAAGGAAGGCGGGAAGGAGAAAACGGGCCTTGCGCTTCGTCACCAATCACTCGCGTGTCACACGCGTTTTGCGCTCGACTCTGTGCGAAAAACGAAGAGTTTGAGGAGGAAGCAGACTTTAGAGGTTGTGAAAGAAATGACATATGGTGGTATTCTGGCGCGATTACTTAAAAAAGGGTGTGTTCACATTAGTGCCAGGAGTGGCTCCTGTTAGTGTCCATTGAGTACCCTACTTGGGCGCCGTCCAGGGGAGTAAATGTGAACATGACCTAAGCCTTTCGTCTTACCCATCTCTGCCTTCTTCTTCCAATGCCTCATGTGTCCGTAGTCCTAGATAATGCCACAAGCCGACAAAAGCAGTAGCAAGCCAATGCAGGTGAAAATGGAGTTCCGGAACAGAGGAGAGTTGGCCTCAAATAAGCCAGATGAGCGCTCCACGGCTGCATTCTCTGATGGCTCCTACGAACAATAAGAAAAACGAAACAATGCATTTATTGAAGTCAATGACATCAGTAGTTTGTCCATTATCGTTCCCAGACCCCGTCGTTTGTTTTGGTCACACGATCTCGATCGCTAAGCTGTGTGGTTCTGGGAACGAAAATGTAGTTGGTCTATTCTCGTCCCCAGACCCCTTCGTTTCTTTTGATCACGTGGTCTCCTTTGTTATAAATTAAACTGAATGGCTCTGGGGATGAGAATGTAGTTTGTCTGGTGAAATCGTTAGCTAAAAGTGGTTTTGTCGATGGATGAATAAAGTATCATCAGCAGTTTGTCTGATTGTGATCTTTTGTGTGAGTGTAGTCGGTTAAAAGGATCGTGTTGGTGAGTAGTAAATAAACCCAGTAATATCAGTAACTGGTCTGGTGTGATCTTCCATGCGGGTTTAGTCCTTAAAAGAGTGCTGATGGTGATTGGTGTGTGAACCCAGTAGTATTCAGTAATTTGTCTAGTGTGATGGTCTATGTGAGTATGGTCCTCTGGCGATGGATGTGGGAACCCAAAAGTATCAGTAATTTATCTAATGTGATCGTGATCGTCCATGTGAGTGAAGTCCTTAAAACGACTGTTGTTGGTAACTGACGTGTGAACCCAATAGTATCAGTGCAAAGTTAGCGTCTAATGTGATATTCTATGTGAGTGAAGTTTGCTCTTGTGACATATGTGTGAACGCAATTGTCAATTGTCTTTTAGGGTGAAAAATCCACGTGAGTGTTGACCTTAGCATTTTGTGAAGTCTATTCGTCGAAGAAATCAAAATGACCATGAAGCTGCCCACCGAGTTTGACTCATTAACGGGGTCATTAACCAAAACACTGAGCGAGTTTAAAAGATTACCGAAAAAACTTACTTCTATTGGCTTAGTATTCGTTTTTACTATTTCGAAGATTTCAGTCTTCCAAGCAGTTCTGAAAGGTCTTTTTCTCACAATCGTCCCTCTCCAAATACAACTCCAAAGTGTTACGATCGATGATTTTGTTTACTCGTAGCTCTTCGCTAGAGAATTCCTTCATTTCTTCAGCGACGTACGTGTCCACTAGAACACCTTTGAATTGTCGCTCTTTCAGCGGGCCCACAATAGACACCAAGTCATTGTATACTGCGTGAAAACAAAAAACAATTCAATGAAAGACATGTTATTCATCGTAGTTTGAGCTTTGAGTTTTATTGCTAAGGCCGTGTTTATATGGAGAAAACTTGTCCCGGGTACCGGGACGGCTCACTCGCCTACCCGAGCTACGGTGGAGAAGCTAACCTTTCGTAAATTTCCTTACAAAGCGTGGCGAATCGTTTACACGAGAAACTAAAAGTTGGATCGGCTGCGCTAGACGGGTGATCATGCCAGGAGGGTCACTTGTTATTGATGACACATAGTCCCGCCCAGCCGGGTCAGCTTGGTCAAGGCGCGACAATCAGAGCGTGCGCAAGCGCTGATGTCAGCTCCTTAACCCTTTAAGCCCTAAGAGTGATCAGCATCAAATTTCTCCTTGCAATATCAATGCTTTGTAGAACAGAGTGGTCATCGCTCCTGATCATGAGAATTACGGACATGATCACACAAGATGAATGTGCTTCATATTTTATCAACTTCTCCCGCTACTTCTGTAGGAAATGAAAAGGGCCAACAAATGAGAATTGAAATTGTGATCTTAGGGTTAAACAAGTTAAAGCTGACTAGGCTGGGAGGGTGACCCTCTTTCCCGCGACAACTTTTCTTCAAATAAACGGAGCCTTAATCAGGCGATGGTGTAGATTGGCTACGCAGGATTAATAGCGGCGCCATCAAAGCTGTTGCCGGACGAAAATTCTTCATTAAGGAAACTGTATGTTGTATGAAAAAATTATATATATGATATGACATCTTGCCTAATTTTTTCAAAAATTTTTGCTGTCCACTGAAGTCCGTCTGACTGCCCCACACTTGCTACACTTATTCCTTGGATATCTGTGGCTATCAGTGATTGGTGAATTTCGATCCTCGCTCTCATGCGGCAACATGCAGGTAGTTTATTCTTCAGTGGTCGACTGTGTTAAGGATTGGCGCGTGTTCAAATTCAATGCAGACACGGGGACGTGTTACTCGGACATGTATTAGGTACATCATGCAAGGACGTGGTGGAATGACATGTCGCCCATGTACTGTCATGTTCCCCCGCCTTTTCTGATGTTAGTCAGGTGTATGACGTTAAGGAACAGCCACGTCCTCAGGTCAGTTCGCGCTATCGAAATGAGCAGAGGAGGCTTGGAATCGAGCGCGATTCGTCCTCGGCGCATTTTCCCGAAGTGACGTCATAGCCGAAAGCGCCCAGGACGATTGGGAACGAGACTGCTTAGAAAATACTAAAATATTAAGCCTAATAAGGCCGCATCGATCAGTGCATCAAATATGATCAGTGCGAACGACTGGTCACCTAAGTTGACAGAAATCAAGAAATCTGTCTTTCGTCATTACTCCTTCGCAGGTTCTTTTTTTCAACATTATCAAACGTGTTTTGGCACTTGCCTTGCATTTTGGGGTTCTTATTGAGTCCTAATCTGTACTCGGTGGAATTTGCAACTCAACTGCTGCAATCAATCAAGGGAAACAATTAAAAATTTTTGCTTAAGGCTATGAAGGTCTGTCAGACTGAACCATTATCTCAGGGCTTTCAGTGATTCTAATGTGTTTGTAGGCTTCTAAAGTAATAGCTTCAAGCGTCGGAAAGCTCTCGCGCGCCGCGTGCGTGGTCTGCTTTCTGGAGCCTTGACAAGATGTGCCATTCGCATACAATACCTTTGGATCTGAAACTGCGCCTCTTTAGAACAAAATTTTCTTTCCGTTCTACTGTATCGCTGCGAAACGTAGATAACCACCAAAGACATGGGTGAGAAACTAGCCCCTTTTGCCACGTCATGTTATAGAATCCGGCATGTTGAACATCAAACGTCTTGAGAAAGTCTCAAATGAAAGAATGTACGATTTCACTGGCCTTTTGCTATCGACGGCCATCTTACGTCGGCTCAAGTTCTTTGGCCACTAGTCTGCATGGCAGGCGTTAAAAGGGGAAGGGGGAATTTGGGCGCACGTGGTCTCCTCCCTCCACCTCGCGCGTGGTCTCGCGCCCTATTTCCCTTCCCCTTCCCTTTCGAACCCCTGCCACGCAGGCTATTTGGCCACAGGATGAACCCGCTAACATCTACACAGTGTATGAGCCCTCCCAAGGAAGAAGACCCCAGGGAGACCGACCGCATGAGTCCTTTTCCAGCTGAGTCCAGGAATGGATCAAACACCAATAAGCATTCCTCAGAGGATGACATCGTGCGCACTGCCAAAGAACGAGCCAGTTGGAGGCGAGTTACAGTCGACTGCTCTTCTGTCGATCGATTGATGACGATGAAAGTAATACCAAAAAGTCATGCCATAGCTGGATGAAACTCACCTTAGCGCCGTAATACTTCACGTCAGTGCTCAGCGTTATGGCCGTGAGAGACGTGGTAACGACATCCGTTATGGAGGTGATAACGAGACAATATAACGAGACCAACTAGTACCCAGATTATTGCAAAAATACGCGCCATGAATCCTCGATGAGTTGCTATCTATATTTAGTAAAATCCAACTAGGGGTCTATTTATCAATGCTGCGTTCTGATTGGTTGAGCTACTACTAGGCTATATGTTATAGCCCACTAGTAGAGAAAAGCGCAAGCTATGAAAACCAAACAATGGTGGCTGAAACGCGTTTTGTTAGCTGAAGTTGTTTTGTCTAGATATTTATGACCAACTAGCTGGATTTTACTAAGACAACTATTCCTCTTGCCCTTATAGCCTCTAAGTCAATAGCCCATTCGGCCTTCGTCCTCATGGGCTATTGACTCAGAGCCCATTCGGGCTCGATGAATAATTGTTAAATATTCAACTGAGCGTTTTCACTCACGAAAATTTAGTTTCACTTTACGAGATTCCGTCATCTACTCTTGCATTTAAAGGGTCAACATATGATAATTTACGTTTATAATAATAATAATAATAACATTTATTTATACCGCGCAAATTCAACTATACAGTTTTCAAATGCGCCTTACAATTAAAGATCTAAAAATATACCGTAAAAAAAAAATTACAACTTTAAATTATAACATTATATCAGAAAAGGCTTTTTTAAAAAGGTGAGTCTTCAAATTACGTTTAAAAACTTGAAAATCGGAGGTGCATCTAAGATCTAACGGAAGATTATTCCATAGTTTTGGTGCGGCGGCTACAAAGGCTTGGTCACCAAGAGTAGGGAGAGTCCTAAAGTTAGAATTTGAAAGCAGATATTTGTTATTTGATCTGAGGCTGTAGGAAGAATTAGGTTTAAAATTAACGAGAGATGATAAATAATTAGGAGCTGTTCCATAGATTGCTTTGTGAGTGATTATAATAACCTTAAATTCTATTCTAAACGTCACAGGTTGCCAGTGTAATTCGTATAATATTGGGGTGATATGGCAAAACCGTGGTGCTAGATATAGAACTCTTGCAGCTGCGTTTTGAACACGCTGCAGTTTTGTGAGGGCGCAGTGGGGTAGTCCGAATAAAAGTGAGTTACAATAGTCCAATCTGCTTGTGATGAAAGCGTGCACTAATTTCTCGGCAGATTCTATGCTTAGATATTTTCTGACGCGTCTAATATTGTGTAGATGAAAAAAAGCAGTCCTACAAGTTTTGGTTATGTTAAAATTCAGGTCGAAATGGCAGTCAAACCAGGCCCCTAAGTTTCTAAGGGGTTCCGTGCTAGGAGAGATGATGGATTCGCCAATAGTTAGAGTGGCGCTTTTAGTTTTCTGTAGCTGCGCCTTCGTCCCAATGAGCATAAACTCAGTCTTGGAATCATTGATCATGAGTTTGTCATTAATCATCCAGCTACGGATGTCACAGAGGCACGCTTCCATTGCTGCAATGGCGGCGTCTTGATCGGAATCATCGTTTGGATTGAATGCCAAATAGATACCGGTATCATCGGCATAACTGTGCGCCGTTGGCAAGTGCAGGCTAATGACATCAAAAAGCTCACTAGTGTAAAGGAAGAACAACATTGGGCCGAGACAAGAGCCCTGTGGCACGCCAAACTTCAGATCAAAACTGTCTGACTTTGCACTGCCGATTACAATACGTTGGGATCTATTCGACAGATAGGATTTAAACCACGTTACTGCTTGATCTTTAATTCCAAATTTGTATTCCAGGCGCCGCAGTAATATATCATGGTCTACTGTATCAAAGGCAGCGCTTAGATCTAGGAACACTAGTAATGTGACTCGTTGTTTGTTCATGCTGACGAGTATGTCGTTGCGCATGCGCAGTAAGGTAGTCTCCGTGCCGTGATATTTGCGGTAGGCTGATTGAAATTCTGGAAACATCTGATTGAATGACACGTGATCAGAGATTTGTAGTGCAGCTGCCTTTTCAGTGATCTTTACAATAACAGAAGTTAGTAAAATCCAACTTGTGGTCTGTTATCAATGCTGCGTTCTGATTGGTTGAGCTACTACTAGGCTATATGTTATAGCCCACTAGCAGCGAAAAGCGCCGGCTTTGAAAACCAAAACAATGGCGACTGAATCGCGTTTTTCTAGCTCAAGTTGTTTTGTCTCGATGTTTATGACCATCTAGTTGGATTTAACCGAAAACAGTTATTCCTCGAGCCCGAATGGGCTCTGGGTTAATAGCCCAAGAGGCCGAATATTTACAAAGTTTTCTAAGTTGAGGAAAGGTTTTTCCTGGAATGCAACGATGAGAGTAGGCGCGTTCACTCCTCCAGTCACTGGAAAAAGGTGGCCTTTTTTTCCTGGATCAGCACTTGAGGTTGAACCTCTTTACCTCAGTTGAACTACAGAGTCTTAGACATTGCTACAAAACGAGTTGAAAAGCGATGTTGCGCGTTTTACTATCCACGAATAAAACCTTTCTAAGGTTCCAGAAAACTGTTTCAAAAAGTAGAACTACTCTCTACTTTAATTTCTGCAACACCTTTTCTCAACCTGCAAGAACCTAATTTGTTACAATGCAGGTTTTAACGTTGGTGGTAAAACGCGACATATTTTGCAGCAATGTTGCAAAACAAGTTCCTCGTTTTTGTTTCCTTTTTACTATATCTTAACCCTGTAATGAACTCAGACATAGTGCATCCAGAGCTGAGTTGTTCCGTGCTAAAGAAACCTAACATTATTTCGTGATTAATCCAGTGTCGGTAGGAAGAATCACTTCATCTGTGAGAAATGTGACTTAATTCTGTGGGATTTCCTGTAGTGGCCTATTTTGCCAAAAAAAGAAAATGAAAAAATTTCAAATTTTTTTTCAAAACCATGGTCTAACCCCTTTGGAAAAATGCAAATTTTTCGTCTTTGTTAAATTTATTTACAACGTCACCAAACCCCTTTTCTCAGGCGCTTTCGCCAAAAACGAAAAAACCAAAACCATGGACTAATCCCTTTTGAAAAATGCGACTTTCTTAAATCGATGTTTTTATAGACTAGAAAGGCTAGGTTTAAAAAGTACAACGTCACCAAACACTTTTTCTCAGCCTATATTTTGCAACAATCAAAAAGAAAAAAAATTTTCAAATTTTTGACCAAAACTGTGGACTAACCTCTTTGGAAAAATGGAAATTTTGCGACTTTCTTAAATCGATGTTTTTATAGAATAGAAAGGCTTGTTCTCAATCTACAACGCCACCAAACTCTGTTTTAACAAAAAAGAAAAGAGGAATAAATTTCATATTTTTTACCACAACAATGGACTAACCCTTTACAAAAAATGAAAAAACTTAAATCGATGTTTTTGTAGTCTTTAGAGGCTAGTTTTTTATTTACAGTTTTCCGAAACACCTTTTCTGGCCCTATTTTGACGAAAACGAAAAGAAGAAAATGTTCAAATATTTTGACCAAAACCATGGACTAACCCCTTTAGAAAAATGCAAATTTTGCAACTTTCCTAAATATATGTTTCTTTTGTCTAGAAAGGCTAGTTACTCGATTACTCTATTTGGGTGTCGCCCAAATAAGGTAATCGAGATCGCTTGTTTTGATTCAAAGTTGCAATAGGCACACAATACGTGCGAACGTAAACAAGCCAAGTAAACAAGCCAAGCGACGCGACCAGAATGTCTGCCGCGCGATGTGTCACGCGGCACAGCATTTGATCCTGTTAAATACGTCCCACAGACAACGCAAGGCAAACAAATGGGCAATAGAAATCAAACGTATTGAAAAAACAAGGCAGACTTAGTGAAAAAAACTATTAAATGATTTAAATTTTCCTTTCGGAAAATAATTATAGTTTTTTCCGGTGGACCATAGGTACCGGTCATTGCCCTTTTTCATTGTACAGACTATTCATTGCCAGTAAGGACATGTCCTTCAGAGGATTATTTTTTTCCTCGGAAAAGATAAACTTATAAATCTTAAGCTTACGGTATTTTTTATCTTACCTAGAAGCCGGGATATTTTTCAGAAATTTGAAAGTAAATCTGTCCAGAATGCAGTCGAACCTTTCGGTACGGACACCTCTCTATTACGGACAGTTTCCAATATCACGACAAAATTCTCATATATTTTATTTAAAAAAAACCTCTACATTATGGACTCTCGTTAATACGGACAACGGACACTAAATCTCGGCCCCAGAGCCACAGTAAATTTATATAAACTTAACCTCTTTATTACGAACGCTGCGGTGATTAGGTGAGTCCCGAATACCGATTTGGTGAATCTGCGCAACGTGAATCGCGTCTAGTCTGGCTGATTAGCTATGCAAGGTGATATAAAGTCCAGTCGCTGTATACTAAACAACGATTTGCGAAAGGTGCACAGAGGAACATAACCGACTTTTTGTAGGCTTCAATAACTACAGATAGCATTAAGACCTTTTCTATTACATTTTGGACTCTAGTTACTGTTTACTGCACTTGCAAAATAGTGAAAGACGCTTTCAGCATTGTGCTTTACTTTAAAACTTTTTACATGCAGCATAGCCTGTAGCTCCAGGGGCACCCAACGGATCTGTTCCTCACAATATCTGTTCTACAGAGAAAATTTTGCTGGCTGGGAACTGAGGTTTCGGCTGTTCTCCTGGGAAGTAAAGTCTATTAAATCTACGGTCAAGAATTTATCAAACGTATCAAAAATTCTTGCTGGAGGTATTTTATTCCTCTAATTTGCTAGAAGTTTTCTTTGTGCGCGAATTGTGCGCGCGGAGTCGCGCGCTGATGATTTATTTACCGCTGACCAAAAAATCTGCACGTTGGCACCTTTGGCACCGTTGTTAGAAATTAGAAATCAGGCTACGCTCCGCCATTGGATAACTGGCATCGCTCGAAATTTGGCGGTCTTTCCAGGCGGTACGGTTCAGTGGCGGTTAGGCCGATTCATGAGATTCATGTTTACGCAAAAGGTAAGGTTTCTTTGAATATGCTGAATATATTGTCTACTATTATGCATGCATGTTATTTTTAATTCCCTTGTCTTACTTATCTGCATGTCACTAAATGCCATTAAAATCGCTTCTCGGTTTTTTGGCGCGCAACCGTTAGCTTTTCAAAACGATTCGTCTTTTCTTAGTCTTAGTCTTATTGTTAGTCAAGGGTTGGCTTAGTTTCAGTGTGTATTGGTAGTTTTCGGATGAAACCATTTCGAAAAGCGCGAACGAGATACTGGAGATAAAAAGGATGAGTAATGAATTCAAATTCTTTAATTGTAAGATGTGCCTAGTCGTACAGGATAATTAACCTCATGTTTTTCTCAAACGTGAAAAACAAAAAAACACTTGTCTGTTGTAATTATATTTTACACCTCTTTCAGCTGGATTTAGTAGGTTTTCTTTAATATTCAACTAATGGTTCTTTTTTCCTTGTTTTTAGATTTAAGTGTTTTAGGTTTTTTGTGGAAGCACCAACTGCAGAACAAACTTATCGGGGTGTAAAGGAAAGGTATCTAAAGGTTGCCAATAGTCAGGATAAAGTGTTATATCTGCATGTTCTTGGTAAATGCATTCTTTTCGTCCATCTTACATAATAGTGCTACACAACTGTTAAAAAATTCTTAATTAAAACATTCCAGTTTTGGCGGAGCGCGAGTTCACCGTTGTCAAAACCTATTAAACCGCCTGATGTATTATATTTAAGTTGGACTGAATAGGATTCGCAAAAGGTATATCTAGGGAAGGCTTAGTGACGTTCCTTTTTCATTACCATTGTAGATGTTGCTATTCTTGGTTGACAAGCGAGAGATAAGGCTGTGTGTTATTAATTTTTACCGTATATACTCGAATCAGCGCCGCAATTTCCAAGCAAGCCTGCGGCGCTTATTTGAATACTGATTTTTTTTTTTCCGGCTGGCTGGTAAACATGGAAAAGGCGCTCTGCTGGCTGGGAGAATAGCCAACTAACCTGCTGGGAGTGAGGAACAGATAAATTCTTTCCAGCAACACAGAAAAGCGCTTGAAAATGCCTTAAAAGCGTGTAAATTTTCCTTTTCTGTAGTTAACGGCTCATTTTCAGAAAAATATTCGTTGGGTGCCCTTGTAGCTCGGTTCGTTTTAAAACAGTAATTTGTCTGAAGATGAAATGACAGAGAAAGACAGTGTCTTTGTACTGTGAATTAATAAATGCAGTTTAAAGACGAGTGTGAGCTTGGTTTTAGCTACTGAACACTTAAAACTGTAAGTGGAGCCATGAAAGTGACGTCA
This sequence comes from Porites lobata, assembly GCA_942486035.1. NCBI lineage: Eukaryota > Metazoa > Cnidaria > Anthozoa > Scleractinia > Poritidae > Porites > Porites lobata. The sequence goes on from CALNXK010000385.1 coordinate 26,464, forward strand.
TCGTAGTGACCTCTTTTATACGGACATGCTCCCTAATACGGACACTTCGCTCTGTCCCTTCGGTGTCCGTATTAGAGAGGTTCGACGGTAATTGGAATTGACGGGTTTGGCTTATTGTCTAGAGTTTGACACTGTATTTTTGTCCTCAATTGTTGAGAGCCAAAGCAGATGTCACGCAAAATTCCGTGACTGGCATGAGATAAATAAAGATAACATTAAATGATGCATAATTTCATTGCAGATTATAGGAAAGGATCTTGCTAGAGATTGCTAGCAATGCGCTTTAGCAGTGTGTTACCCGCTGTCCTGTTTCTCGCTTGGATCATTCGCCGGGCCGCCCGAAAAGCGTGATTACTTGGAAAATTTCCACCCTGGATCCCTCCATCACAATATTGGGATCCCATCTAACCGGGCTGGCTCGGTTGTCATATAATCGCAAAGTTGATTTTTGTTGCGTTTAACTATGGTGCCGAGATCTTTGCAAAGCGGGCCAGTCCATGTAAACAGGCCCTTAGTTCTATAGCCAGATTTTACGCCCTCTCCCTTGAACTTACCGATTTTTCAAAGCTCCCCGAACACACACAAAATCTTAGCCCCCCCCGCCGCCGCCAACATCTTTATCGACGCCCAAATATACGCTCCCACAGCGTCTTGTTTTCTCAGTAAATTACGTGAACAACACACTTTTTCTAGGTCTTTTTTGTCTAAAAAGAAAAGAAGAATACATTTTAAATTTTTGACCACAACTATGGACTTAGCCCCTTTGAAAAAAAGGAAATTTTGCGACTTTCTTAAATCGATGTTTTTATACGGTCTAGAAAGACTAGAAAGGCTAGTGTTTTTTATCTAGAAGGTCACAAAGTACCTTTTTGGTCTATTTTTCCATAAACGAAAAGAAGAAGAAACCTCAAATTTTTTACCAAAACCATGGACTAACCCCCTTACATTTGGAAAAATGATAATTTTGTGATCTTTTTATTTTTGACCAAAAGCTTGACTAACCCCTTTTCGAAAAATGCAATTTTCGAATTTTAGCAAGGGTTTTATTTCATTAATTTGGTTCTAATTCTTAAAGTTCTTTGTTGTTTGAGCAAAAAATGAGTTTAAGTCAAGTTTTCTGAAGTTGTATACGTAGATTAGAAAACACGCCCTTCTAGGACAAGAAAATCATTTTCTTTAAAAGATTACAGAGTCATGAAAATGAATTTTTCAAAAAAGGGTTAGCCTGTGGCTTTAGTTAAAAAAATTATTTCCTTATTGCTTGATTTTTGCAAGATGGGCCTAGAAATTATGTTTGGTGTGGTGCCGTACAAAACCTTAGAGGTTCAGGTGTGTTAACTGAATTCTCTGATCCCAGAAAATATTGATATTATAGACACATAATCAGTCTGGACGGATAATGCATCCTTAGTACAAAAATGGTCAATGTTTAACCTAAGAAAAAGGAAACAAAATTGGTTTGAATTACCCGCCGTTTTTAACAGTCTTGGGTTAGAAAACGTGAGAGTTTGTGTAAATATTCGGATCCAATCACCTTTTTTCTACTTCAAAAACTCATTTATATTCAGTAGCCATATTGTTAAATCGACTTCGCGCATTTAATCACGTGTAGTAAGGACCTTTATATGCCCCGATAAAACTCTGAAAACGTAAAAGTCAGGGTTGGCTTTGAATTCAGGCTCATTGGAAATACAGATTAGGATAAACATGTGATGTAAAGAATACTATTAAACATGAAATTTTATATTGAAGGTCTTTCTATTTTGCAAATAAAAGAAAGGTCAAACTTTGACCGCTAACCGGTCAGAACTTATTCTAAAACAAACTACGAGACTACTAACCAAAAAAGCATTAAACTGTCGTCCATGTTACCATTTCAAGAAGGAATATGCGAAATAGGTCACCACGAAAAAAATTTAACTCTTACCAGTTCCTTAAAAATGATCAATGTCCATTATGTCGCGTTGCTGTTAGATTTGGCGGCACTTTACTCGAGCAATTTTTCCTCTTGTGCAGTAGGTTAACTGTGAATTTTCTCTCACTTTGATAGCCGTATTGCGAAGACAAGTTGACGCTAAAACTGTTTACTTCTGATCAGTTGCCTAGACCTAATGTATTTGCATAAATATTTCTGCCAACACTTGATATTTTTGCTCCTTTTGTTTCACTTTTTTCAATCAACACGTTATAAAAGACAAAATAAAATGCCTTTTTTGGCAATCCTTTTGCGATTAAATACTCCGGGGAAGTTTTATGTAGCCTCTCACGAATGGGTTTTTAAGGGAACTCCCTAAACGAAGCTGCTGTAAAGCACTCATGCATAGCACGTGATTTATCACAAGACCATACTGCACCTTGGAGGGAGGGGGTGGTGGGGGGGGGGGGAAGGCAAGGTGCATTATGCACTAGAGATAGCCACGGCTGCCAGCACCGGCTCCCCCAAAAGAAGTAGCTTGCAAGGTAGGCGTCAAAACGGGAGGAGAAAGAAGAGGAGAGGGAGGGGAAATTGGGGAGAGAAGGCGAGAGAAGAGCTTTTCTCCACCTCCCTCCTCTTTTCTTTGTATGTCACGCAGGTTAGGGTATACAGTAAACACCCACATATAAGAACAAGCGGATTAAGAACACCAGGCTGAAATTTGGCCAATAAAGCCCCATTTTTATAAGAACAAGATTAACCTGAAAATTGTAACTTGTTCTTATAAAATGGAAAAAGTGTCATGATTACAAAGCATGTAAGTTTATGATATAATATAATATATAATATGATCAAATTACTGGATAATTATTTATTTTATTTTGCTAAAATATGCTTAAAATATACCTCTAGCAACATGTTTTGGATAGTATTACTTAATAAAAATTTAAGAACATTTTGAGGCTGATTTGTAATTAAGCACCCGATAAATAAGAACTCAATCAGCCTGACCTCCAAAATCGTGTGTTCTTATATGCGGGTGTTTACTGTACCAAAGAAATGAAACACACACACACAAAAGCACAGGCTTACTATAATCTGTGTTGGTGGTTGAGTTAGCTGAATAAAAAATGATTTGCACTCAAAATTCAAAAATTCGAAGGAAAAGTTCCCTACGTGCGAGTTTTACTTTTAGAGATGGTCAATCTGCCTTTTGGAATGCGCCCTACAGCAGCCGCACGGCCACAACAGTCCGGTTATCTCAACGATGATGAAGCAGTTGTTAAAAACTTATATATTCATTCATGTCGTTCATTCATAACTTTATTTTACCTCGGATTGCAGAGTAGCATATAGTGCTAGTATCTCCGAATTACATAATGTAAGAACCGACAAAAAATTATAGTCTGATACACATGATGCACGCCGCTCTTGAATGTAAGCTTTAAGGTAAGCCCGGGGTGGGGCGGGGTAATTCCATGTAAAAATTTGTACAATGTCACCATCGTGGTTTGCACCCGACCTACCTCCAGGATGGTCATATCAAGTTTGGTAAGTAGATCCTCTTAACTGCCGGATGAACCGTTTAAAACTACTTTAAGAGCAACTCCATGCAAATATCG